>JAQBSW010005088.1:0-61179 GCA_029291075.1 Eudiplozoon nipponicum | reverse complement strand
GTAAAATTAGATATGCGGCTGTCACTTATAGTGGTCTCACATACATTGTACTTGAATAAAAATGTCGGCTACAGAAATTCCATGCATCCACGAACATAAAATTTCTTTTCGCCACACACATGCCGATTATACAATTAAACAATCATTGATTGCGCGAGTGGTGGTAACATTTCTTTAAATCAATTTTGCAAACTTGAAATAAACACCAATCCCATTGTATTTAACCATACTTCGAATATCATAGCAAAACTACTGTCAGTCACACGTAGTGATAACTGCAGGTAAAAGCCATATATCTAATTTAGATTTCCTCGTACGCGTGACTGATAGTATTTAATCTTGGTTGTTCGAAGATTGGATGAATAAAATAGGATTGGAGTTTACTTCAAACTCGCACACTAGATTTGAAAAATTGTTACCACCACGCGCGAAATTAATGATCGTTTAATGTACTGAACAGTTTAGCCTTTCCATGGTCACCATCAGTTCACAACGACAAACTGACTAAAAATTGTCAAACCGCAATGAACATATATAGTATAGTATGAAGTTCTGCAGCTTTTATCCGTAGTAGTCCTGCATACAGTGTACTTAATAAGAATTCCTTGTCTATTTTATAATTCTGAAGAATATAAATATTTAAAAGTGTACAGTAAATAAACGCTAGATCGCCTGTTCAAACTAGGACAGGATTTTTAAGATTAAGCGTTTTGTTTCTCTTAGATGATCTGCCATCTCCGAGTGGTGAGGGGACATCACTTGTACCAAATTCCCAAGAAACTCCATGAAATCAATGGAGCCGGCTTATCCTCCAAAAGGAGTCAGCCGCAGTAAAGTAAAGTAAGTAAGATGATCTGCCATCCAAGATTGTTGAGCTTCATTTGTCCGGAGGATGTTTCTTCGAATTGTTCCACATTCATTTTAAACTGATGATTAACTGCGTAATCAAAAATGATTTGAGGTTTTGCACAAGATATGGTGGCTGTATCACGACAGTTCCGAAAGGGTTATAACTATAATTTCCAATACAACTAGGTACTTTCTGGCGTTTCCCATGCTGGAAGTTTATGTTTGTAGCTGTAGCCAACTTTGAGGCCGAGAGCTCTCCACCTGTCCTATATGGAGGGGATGTGAAAACAGCGCAATCCTCGCAGAAGTGCACAAATTAAGATGAAGCAAAGTCAGGGCAATCATGGAAGCGGCATTCGAGCCGCAGACGGGAATATGAAATAACAATTATTTTTATTTTTTTTTATTAAATATACGAGCAAACTCGTATAATTAATTGATCAGAACAGTATTTGCGTTGTGCGAAATGACTTCGTATAATGGTTTGGAAAACAGAAAGTATATTATCTGCCAAAAGGAATGTCCTGACTACGGAGTTAGGTATAATTAAGTCTAGGTTGGACGACACCTTAATCGTAAATTCTAAGTGATTTCGCATAAAAGATCCAATCAACATTGGTAAAGTCAACAATATGGCTGACTAGCTGCATTAGACGAAGTGACATAGGAAAGGTTGTCTTTGCTGTACATTGAAAGTTAATAGTGACTTTTCGTTCTGGCAAAATAGTTAACGTGTCATAATTACTGGAACGCCTGTGCACTAGTATACGAAAACGCGCCTGCCAACCAACTTAAACATTGGTTCAAGTGTTTGACCTGCAGTATAGCTAATTGGATTGTTCTGTTTCAGCTTAACAATATTATCGATTTGAAGCATGAATGATTTTTACGGAAGACATGGGGAAGGTGAACGAGAAACATTGAGGGAAATATGCGAAGAGCTGTTAATAGTTTTTTAATCTATGAGGTTGCAGTGGTCGTAGGATGTCGGGCTGACTGCAAACATCGAGTGAAAATTATTATAATCAAAATTGCGATCTTGATATAAGCACCTGACCCATTAATTAATTACATATGTCAGTATAAACTAAGAATTGTATAGTGTAGAAAAGGCAATTCATCCAGTAGACCGGTTTCGTCCTTATTGGGAACTCATCGTGTACTGGCCAGAATTTGCCGCGGACAGGGCTCGAACCTGGGCACGTCTGCTTCGGAATCTGGTGCTCTAACCATTGAGCCACCCTGTCACACACTACACTACGCACAATTTTCAGTTATATACTAATTAATGCAACTTGGTAAGTCTATTTTTTTAAGGCGGAGCTCATATGGGATCCATTTGGACCACAAAGTTCCATCTAACCATCCAAAATGTGGTATTGAGATTATATATATTATATAATTAAACGAACATTAGTTGCGCAGGCGGTGATAATAATTATTATTACTTGGTTGGACTTGATGACTTAACGCGTTGCTGAAGCTTTAAAACTGAATAATCAATATGATTACATATCTTAAGTTTAGAGATGCTCGCGCTCTAACATTTGCTTGACAAATTTTTGAAACTATTTTCATAGTGCTAAGTGAACTACGATTTATGTTTATTAATAAATTCTGTTTACCTTAATGAAAAATTGCTTTGTTTGCTAGTGTTCTTAGTTTGTAAGCGATTGCAGCTAGGCGTAGACGGTGTCTAGACATGGTATTTTGAATTATGTCTCATTAAGTTGCACAAGTGTGCTTTTCATGTGGTTGCATTTCTGTTATTGATGACTTTGAAACTTATAAAAATGTAATTCATTTCGCAAATATTTTTTTTGTGAAAAATTTTAATTTAGATAGACCATGCTAATATACCAATACTTGCATGAAAAAGTGTTGTGTAATGTTTATGTGCGTTTCGTGCTTTCTGGTTAATTATGAGTAAAATGCGGTACCAATTTAGAAAAAAAACTATAGCTTTTTGAAAGATTTATGCGCCGGGTGATGACAACTCATTGTTCTGAAATGGTTATCACACATTAATCTAAAACTCTTAGTTATTTGTTGATTGATGTTTCTATCGACACGCCAGTTGCCTTTTTCAAAATCCACCCTCCTTAGTTCAACAACTCACCTAGTTCTACATCACCAAACAACAAAGCGTCTGAATGATAATTCGTTTATAAATTATTTACGTTAGGATTTATCTCTATCCATGTAAATCATAATTATTTTATTGGTAGCCTGTATGCGGATAAATTTTACCAACTAATTTGCAAAGAAGCACACAACATAGCCTCTATACATACATGCTATGTTCTGTATCGCCTTACATAATTGCCAAACGTCAGAGCCAATCCCAATAGTTTCGGAGAGGTCCTTAAAAATACACATACACACTGATGAGTTTTTTAAAATCAAATTTGAAACCATCGAACAAGTTTTTCATGCATATCACCATTTAACATTGCTGGCCGTAAACTAACATACTAAATGGAATCGAAATCACTTGAGTAATCAAGGAAAGCAATAATTCCGGTCCGATGAAAGCAATAGTGAAACCCATATGTGCGGCGGACTGCATGAATTTTGTCCGCGCATCCCATTCACGGCCGAGACCTTGCCGGGGTTGGTCTAGTTCGCTTATCTTGTTCTTCGCGAAACTCAATGATAGCTGCAATGCTACTTTTTGGTACAATGCAGCGCAAACTAATACGTCAGTAGATATCAAGAGTGCTAGTGCCTTTTTTGTTGACGGGCGCAACAACGGCACATTTTAACTGATTCGGGATGGACTGCACCCTCCAGGTTGCGGTAATTAGCCTGTATAAATCCTTTCGAACCTCTATTCAGCAAAAAATTCAAAGTTAAGAAGAGTGGCTCGTCGATCTCCAATAAGATCGCAAGTTTCTTTCACTTCATCAAAAGTAGGAGTTTAGATGTCCATCTCATAACAATTTCATGGGGTCACTTCACCGATTTCCGACGCCATTTGCAATATTTTGATTTGGGAGATTTGCAAGTGGTTGATTTCTTGCGCTTCAGAAACTAATGGCGCTCGTACTACCTTGGCAGAATTACCACTGCTAGTACGTCTCTTCGATGCTGGTTCCAACTCGATAAACCCGTTTTATATTTAACCAACGCGTGGCTAGCAGTAAATTCTTTGCGAAGCTTACGAACAGGGATTCGATCTCCCCTTAGTTTAGCAGTAAATGCCGCGTTTTAACAAGCTTTGGTGTTAGTAGACTCGTCAATCTAGTTTGTAGTCTTTATCAGAGGAAGACATGTCGAGACTTGCTCAACCTGTTCTTACCTAGCTCTTCAGACGCTATTTTGTACCTTATCGGCTGTAGTTACAGTTGGCTCAGCAGAAGCATAGGCGTCTCTAAAGGCATTCTGCACAACTGTATCCATTTGCAGTTCACGGATATTCGGACGTGATAAAAACTGGCGCATAATGCTGAATTCCAATCTGATTCTAGCAGTCAGGAGATTGTGGCCAGATTTATTAATGAAGCCTGTACATTAACTGTAATACTCTCTCGCGTCCTGGAGAATGTGCGATTGTATGTCACTGTCCAATCTGCTTGAATAACATCGTTGGGTCAGTGGACAAACTACCTTTGATTTTAATAGGCAAACGAGGTCAGGGAAAGGCAGCTGGAGGTTCACTGTGCACATTTTTACGTGTGGTCTGTTCCGGTTGAAACAAGGTATCGCCTTCCTCCAGCTTTTTTCCGATAGAACTCTGCGTCTGCCTAGCGCAAGAGCATGCCCATCAAGTTAACCGCATAAAGAAGAAGCACAGTGCTTAGGATAATATGTAACGCATGGGCGTAAATAGGGCGAATGCCTAGTGTGTACAACATATTAATAGCTTGTAGTCAATACTGGCTACCAGCTTTGTTTTGTTGTCAAGTGTTTTCGATTTAGTTGCCCTATCATCTGCCTCCACTGCGGAATTTCTCTTTTAATCAAGTGTGGTTGTAGATCAAAATATAATTTGTTATATTGTTTAAGTACAAGATGATTAGTAATAAATTCTAAAATGTGTAGATTTTATCGCACATTTTTATGAAAAATGCATGCCTGGACCATCTGTTTGAACAATTAATTTGAATAACATTTAAAAGAAACCGGTTTCTGCTCGACTTCTGCAAACTTATCGATTCCTTATTGTGCCTGACAGGGGTTGATAAATCTATGCTGCTTGTACGTTTTGGTGAATGTTATTCAAAGCATAAACTTGTTAAAACTTGTCATGTACAACTGGTTGAATCGGGATATTTTTTATTTTTCACCAACGCTAGTTTTTTCTATAGGTGAAAATTTATCACGATTTTCGTTTTCCACTGCTAGATCGACGAAGTGATTTCATGGATGCCTATTCAACCGCATGGTGACCTGCAAGTTTGTTTACCCTGTGGCATTAGCTTGTCATCAGTAACGGATGAAAATGATGGCATTGTTAGTAAAGCAATACACCTGTTGGGCAGTCAATGGCTAGTCGAGGCGAAACTGACAAGTTTACCTTCTTGCGCATTTGTGATGTCGACCAGCAACTGTGGCTTGTCTAGAATTTGGAGACGTCTTCCCGATTCCGACGGTGATGCTGTAATCCGGCAGTTTGAAGTAGCTCCCAGTTACCAGAAGCGTCGGCATGCGGAGTCGCCAAATCAGAATGACTGTAAGAAAACGAGCTGTTTTAACATAAACCTCATTACAACGTCAGCAGTATGTCGCAGTCTAATTTGTGTTGGTCCGCCAACAACCTATGAGTTAAGGGAAACATGGAAACTTATAAATGACTATTTAAAAAATCGAGTAACAACCAAACTGACGAGTAGAGCCGTCCCGCCGTTGTTGATTATTATCCCGGACATTGTTTTACTTGGCGATTTTGGTTGGAATGAAGGTTACGGTGTTGAGTTTTGTAACCAACGATTACTACTGGTAAGTGGCTGTTTTTGCTTATTTTACTTTGAAGTTGAGTTAGCTCCAGCCAGTTCTGCTGGCGGCCTTAAAATGAACGTTGCGGCCTACTAAACGGATACAAATATACGCACTGTCTAAACAATTACGATTACATAATTTATATTTCCGATGGCTATCATAATTTTCTAGGCTTTTTGCAATGGCAGCCGAGAACACGAAAATGTCTCCATTTAGGGCTGACGTGAATACGAGATAATTTAATCGCTGGAAAGCAAGAATTGTAATGAAGAAGAATCAAGAGAATGCAAGAGGCAGCAGCCGAGCCTCAGGAACTAATTATAAATTAGAATAATTAATTTTATTTGTTTTACTAAAGTGGTGCGCATTATCCGAGAAAGCATATTTAAATAATTTTTTTCCATAAAGAATTACATAGAGGCTCATAATTCTTGCTTTTAGAAACTGGTTTGTAATTTAGCTGTACAAGTGAATAGTTTAACCAGGAGTCAGTTAGTCCACGATAAACTAATTGGCATGAGGTACTATATTCAAATTGATGAACACAAGAGGGATAACATGCACTTGCTCCTGGAATAGTAACTAGGACGTCCCATAGAAACTCGCTGTCCTCCTTAGAATTTGAGCTTGAGTTTTGCAATTATACGCGTATTCAATGATATATATATATATATATATATATATATATATATATATATATATATATATATATATATATATATATATATATCATTCTATATCATTCTATATCTTACTATTTGGTTCCTCGTGTTGAATAAAACGTCTTGCTATTTTAACTTTTCTTACAGGAAGATCAACTGTCTCAGTTATGCAAAGACGTGGCCGCTGCAACTGCTATCTTAGACGAGTTGCAGTGGGTGTACAATATTATACATTTTCCAATGACGACACGGTTAATTCGGTGTTTTAATGGTAAATTAATCATATTTGATACTGTTCAAGTTTTTATCGTTCTTTATTATGGCAAATGCATTTGATATAAAGTCTATATGTCAGTCAGATGCCAGTTAGTGCATTTTTCTGTTAACTTAGTGCTTCTTAACTGTTGTTCATAAATTGAAACCTCGCGGTTATATAAATGTATTTGCATTCATGCCTTCTCATGTGGAGAAAAGCATTCCTGTAGTAGATAAATTATTTATAACTAATTCACAGACACATTTCCAGTTGAGTGGACATAATGGGTTGCTGACGTAATATTTTGTTCCCTGTCTTTTTATCTTGAGATTTCAGTGGCCTCATAGATGTTTAATTTTCCCGTTAGGATGTTAAACGAAGTTGTGGAGAGCGATTAAAGTCTTGACTAAGTTGAATTCTGTTTCTGATCTTATTTCTGCGTATTAATTTATTTTTCAACAATTTTTGTGATATTCCTCCTGTTTTTTAAGCGGCTTCCAGCTTTGGTTTTGCGGTTGTTTTTTGACAATTTGTTTTTTCCGAAAGTGAATGCTGTAATTATCAAATTCTTCTTTATATTTATCTAGATTTAGGGAATAATAAAAAAATAGTTTGATTATATTGCTGTAGATATCAGAGATATTTATTGATTAAACCGGTCTTGACAGTAGTATCCATAACTTCCGTAACCTAGATCTGAACCTGGGAGAATTTTGCTTAGAATGCCCACAAAGCAGCGCTATATATGATATTTTAATTTCTAATATCATGTATGCAATAAAGTCATGTATTTTTCAGATCGAATTGCGTCTGCTTTATGTAGACAGTTCCTGGATTTCATTATCGACGAGGATGTACATAGAGTAAACACTGGCCAACAAAACCGTTGGTTTATAAAACTGAATATTTCAAGCACGGCTTTGCTGATGTAGAAAATGAATTGAATTACCGACTTAAGTGCTCTTGGGTTAGAATCTTGGTCATGACATTTCTAGCTACTTCTAATAGGTGTCCAAATAAGATGATGCATTTAATTGGTTATCCTATGATTTTTTGAATTTATATAAAAATTTGATAAAGTAAACTATTGCAGTATGGTGTAATATTTATTAATAATCATCACTTCTACTAATATATATATATATATATATATATATATATATATATATATATATATATATATAGAGAGAGAGAGAGAGAGAGAGGAAAATCGCGTTTGTTTCTCTTTTTAACCGATTTCTTCCAACGGTTAGAGTGTTATCTTCATTTTGGTTAATCGAAATCCTCAAATTATAGCCATGTTTTGTTCATCATTGTAATAAATGAAAATGAAGTGTAGATAGCGATTTCTGTCTTTTTTGTGACGCAATGCATATTTTCCTAATTGAAACCATATGATGTGATTTTGTTTTGTTTCAAATGCGACTATACAATGCCGATGTGTTATTTTTTGAGAATACTTGTGTTTTCGTGCTATTCCTATACCAATTCATTACATGCTTTCTTATATATTGCATTATTTTCGAATTCATTAGCATTTTCTGAGCTTGTTCCGTTTATAGGTTAGAGAATTTTCATTTCGCACGGGAGCTGGATTTCTTTGATAAATTTTTAGAATAGATGTTAGTCCAACCCCGTTTCGAAGTTCACAATTATTTTACAAATTACTAAATAGAGAACACAGTTCAGATAT
Source organism: Eudiplozoon nipponicum (assembly GCA_029291075.1). Taxonomy (NCBI): domain Eukaryota; kingdom Metazoa; phylum Platyhelminthes; class Monogenea; order Mazocraeidea; family Diplozoidae; genus Eudiplozoon; species Eudiplozoon nipponicum. The sequence continues at coordinate 52,778 of JAQBSW010005088.1, read as the reverse complement.
GACTTAAAAAAGCAGGGTGTTCAGTTATAATCTTGGTTATGAGTGACATGAATGCTCAAGTTTGGCGCTTAAGAAACGCAGTTTCATTTAGGTGGAAGATACACTTTAAGTTCAACGCGCAACGAAAATGGTGTACGGCTTTTGGATGGCTGCATGGAACAAATTATATTTTAGTAGTACAAACTTCAGACGTAGTGCTAGACGTTGTGCCACATCGCGTCCTCAAGCTCCCGGACAACGGTGGACTCAAATATATCGTGTCGCAACTAGTTATAGATAGCGTGGTTGCATCCATGATGGTCTTTATTTGGAACATTTATGTCGACTCGGACCATGAACTTATCCGTTGTAAATTTGTCTGAGCTATTGATAGAATTTTTTATGTATGTAACCTGTCGACGATGTCCAGATCTTCACTCTGGAGTCTCAGTTGGAGTGAGTGATGAATGATCATGCAAAAGTATCTTATATTTAAGGAGTGCGAATTTCATACCGAAAGATTGAATTACGTTTGTAAATCTATTCAAGCTGGCCTAAGCAGAGTAGTGATTGTGGAATAACAAATCGATATTGTCTGCATAGTCGAGATCGACTAATCTACCGCCCAGGAGAACTTCGACACTTTAATCCTGAAAGTATGGAATAGTGTTCTTCATAAAAGCATCTATTAAAAAATGTAACAAAAATTGGGAAAGTGAACATTCTTGATGAACACCACTGACGGAAGTTAAGTTGTGGGTGAATTTGTTGTAGACCGTAACGCGACCCGAATTTTTTGTGTAGAGAGCGCGTATTGTATTTAAAAATCTGCTGACACACCGCTTATTTGCAGAACATCGAATAGAACATTGCAAATCACTGAGTCAAATGTGACTATATAGACGAATATTATGGGACGGTGATATAAATGTAGTTTTTCAAGAGCTTGTCTGAAAGTAAAAATATTATCTATGAAACCCCGTCCTAACCAGAATCAGGCTTGCTCTTTAATATTTGATTCATGCCAATTTCCAAGACTGCGTAAGTTAATCAAAGCGAATAACCTAGATAAGACTGGAGTCAGACTTACATCATGATGGTTGTCGCTAAAAAACGATTTCCTTTTTTAAAAAATGGGAATGATGGTCGACTCATTCAAAACAATTGGCACGGTCTCCTCATTCCACTATTGTACGAAAGAGAATAGCTAAAGCTCCATAAATGCTACCACTACCATTCTTAAATAAGCTTGTAAGCAAATTATCGGAGCCTGCAGCTAGGCGATGTTTAATAGATTTGATTGCATTCAGTATTTAGAACTCTGATGGTTGATACAGCCATACTTTTGAGGTTTGGGACTGACGCAGATGCCAACGAAAATTGATCTTTAGAGTGTATAGCCCACCTATCAAAACGATTTATTTTATGGATTTTTAGATGGTTGTTACTATCGTTTATAGTTTCGCTAACTTTAAATTTTTGCTGCCCTGTTGCTGGGATAATTTAGAACGAACAGGAGCTATTAACTGATACCAAAGCTTCTTCCATTTCTTCAGCCTTTCTGGTCCAAAATGATTCGAAATAGATTTTTAGACTGCACTTAGGTTTGCGTCCTACATCTCTGAGTATTATTTTAAGCCGAACTAGCCGGAATTTGATGCTTTGTTTCGAGTATCAACATAGATTTTACAGATACCCAATGAATAGGAAAGTATAATCTCATGCACATTCGTTTCGTGCTTACCGGCGACTCATCAGTAGGAGCCGGTATTACGCCCTTTAACCACTATATATTTTTGTCAAGAATGTGGAGTAATAGTACGGTAAAATCCTTCTGGTCACAATTGAACTAATTTCTTACTAGGTTCGCAACACATAATACATACTTGCATATATATTAGTTCTCCGCAACAAACAGTATTTAACCCAATGAATACTTCTATTGGTGCCTACAATGCCGCATATTTTAGTATCTGCATTGTGCATAGTGGAACCTCTTCGTTCCAATCTACAACAGATAAGTGTTTGGCCCGATTTAACACAATTGTTCCAAAACCAACGACAATCCTGGATGCAATCACGCCATCTATAACTAATTGCCATACGATCTGTTAAAGTCCACCATTGTTTGGGGGCTAGTGGATGCCTTTCAATACGTCTGAAGTTTGTGTTACTGAGCTTAAAAGTATATCTGACACTTAGATGAAATTCTGCGTTGCTTAAGCGCCAAACTTGAGCATTCATGTCATTCATAATCAAGAATATATGAAATTCTTGCTCTACTCAGTAAAGAGCTCAAGTCAAAGCTAAGAACGTCCTTGCTCTCGTTCGTGCTGCAATCTGTGGGAGCGTATGCAGATTCAATTAAATGGCAACGTTAATTAAAGTTTCTGGCATTGGTTTTAGTAGATGTATTTAAGCTTGCCGCGTAAAGTTGGCTGTTTGCAGAAATCCATTCAGTTTGACTAGCTTCAGCTGGTGAGCAAGGATGAAGTCATCCCATGATCCGGCTTGAGAAAGCTCCGTGATACAAGAGTTTCGAAGCCAATAACGCGTAAATAAATATGTTGCACCCAGTTCTGTAATGATAGTGGTATCCTGTATTCTTGTTTTAGATACGCAATATATATATCGATTTCTAATTTATCCAAAGTACGTACAAGAGCTTCTTGTTGCCTAATTTGTTTAGATATGTGCACAGGAAATGCACCGATATAAAAACCTAACCTAGTTTTAATGAATGGTAGTTTAATTAAACTTTTCGATATTTGGCAATCCGATATTGGGCTCAGTGACATGATCAACACCCATCATATTCATAGCATGTTATACAGTGCGGAAATGAGGCAGAATCGGAAATAAAGATGTCTGCAGTAGCCTGAATTCGTTTATCCGCCCTGCTCGTTTCAGCCGATAAACCGTCAGTTTTTATCCTGCGTGATGGCCAGTGCAGTATGAATTCACTATAGTTAGCTTTATTTATAGTTATATGTGGGCTGTAAAAGAACACCGGGTCACTCAATTCTAGTAGGGACGGTATTTATCTGGAGTTTTTATATCCTAGATTATCTTCTAACCAATGCTGATGAGCACTATCTGCTCAGGCTCCTGTGACCAAAGTTTCCTTTAGCAGCCGAAATCTGCCCTCCGCATCTTAACGCTTGTTCTCATTCCTTCACTACCCATTTAACATTAAGTTTTACTGCGTGGTTAGACCAAACCCGAAGCTTCACATGAAACGGAATGATGGCTGTTTCCCATTAGACCCGGTAAGTTTAACAATTACCGGGCTAACTAGCTTGTGCTCGACGATCGGCAGGCTGGGCATTTCTATGGCTACGGGTCATCTATGGCTAAAGGTTTCGGTAGTTTATGAAGTAGTGTATTGGAAAAATGAGATAAAGCGAAGTGACCCTTTTGGCCGTGGTCATCCGCCAGTCAATAAACTATGAGATTGGTTTTTTATTTCAAAATTTGAAGTTAACCTTATGTATGCTTTTATCATTTGCCAATTTTCTATATGACTTAACTTCGTTTGGCAAAATCTTTAGGCTTCAGAATGTTACAGTGTTTTTTAAACCAAAAAGGAAAACTTATTTAAAATAAAATTCTGCAAATTTTAGGCGCCGTTGATGTGATCCATGATTCATTCTCTATCGATGCCAGTTGTCACTCAATTCTGATAGATGGTCTCGACTGGCTAACGACGTCAATTCAGGCTACAGCTCAGGACGAAGTGAAACCTGAAGAAGGAAACCGACAAATAATAACTAAATCGGGTAATTTTTTCTTTCAAATCTACTTGTCTCTTTACAGTTATGATATCCATATTATAATTAATTTCGACGATTTTATAAAGGAATTATACATGTCGTTTTGTTTTCAAATTTAGCGATTGTTTTAGTCACTGATGCGTTACGCCATTCCTAGATTCTCTCTATAATGGTAGGGAGTGATTTTCAAATTGCGTATTTTCTGTTAAACCACTTGACCGTCTGCTGTCCTCCGGCGTTTAGTCGATTTCATATTTCTCATACATACATAAAAGCCCATCAGTCTCACGCACAGTGATCTCCAATCAATTAAAAAGTCATAACTGTTTTGTATTAGCAATTGAAAACTGTTGTTTCAAAGTAGCATTGAAACATAAAAAAACGTTTGGATCTAGCCTTTATAGAAAGATATGGTTACACACCACAGGAACAAAGGACATATTTATCTGCGCAAAACACAATTACCAGGCAATGTTTAAATATGACTAAACCATCGCATTTTTTTAATTCTTCGTTTCTTCTTCTAACAGTTGCCATTGTATATAACGTCAAAAATCATGCGCCGGGACACATTTATATCATATACCGAAACGCATCAGCACTTTGAGACTGTTAACTCACTACTTCAAAGCTAAGAGAATATTCATCATTGCGTGGGCGTTAAATTAACTCTAGATAGGTCATTGCCACTTGGATGGTTGGTGTAGATTCAAAACTGGTGACGGCCAGCCAGCCATAGCTGATAAGCAACATCTTTCTGGAGCATCTGGTTTTGTTGACGGAGTGCCAGGTTTCCTTCTGAAGCCGGAATTCGCTCTCCATGCGTAGAACACTTATTCGCATTCCGTCCATCCTAATTTGGCACTATACCACAACTTGGCATTAAAATAACATTTTAGGTTTCATATGATATAGGATTTCAGTGGCCTAGTTACAGCAAAACGCATTCTTCCTGACTAGTATAACTACCAGAAATATCTGTGCCCTCGGGCTAACGGGTTAGCGTCAACATTTTCCCAATTCATTGTCATGGAGTTAGTACGTGTCAGCACGGAAAATGTGGTCGAAATTCTGCTGAACAACGGATGCTTCATCATATCTTTTAACGATAGAAATAACTATATCTCTGTTTTAGTGTCAGCTTTATGGTAATGTAATGACTAGCACACACTAGTAGGCAGACTGTAAATGTTTTAAGGTAAATTTCAGTTTAGTCAACTTAAAAATGAGCAGTTTCGTCGTGCTGTTTTAAGCCAATTTGCGAGAACATTTATATGCATATTATTGGCTAATTCTTGCCTGACATTAAGGCTTCATTGCAAGCATATATTTTCTTTTACTTTTAAGAGCTTTTACAATTTCTTAGGATATGATTGAATCTACATCTTTTTTATACGAAAATAAATTTAAAGCAACATTTTTGCTATTTTCCGTACGCATTTTGTCTGATCAAATCATTAAACCTAGCTTTTCCACTTAATAACCTGCATTGACGGATTCCTGTCTGCTGCGGTACCTTAATTAATCCCAATAATACACCAGAAATTAAACAGTCTGGAGATTTAAAAGTCCACTAAGAGGCTATGGGCAGACTTATTTTGCAGAGGACAAAAGATAGTGGGCATTTTCCGATCTAAAATAATCATGTATCAGTGCAGAATAATTAAAATATTATTATTAAAGGTGTGTGGATACATGTAAATGTTTTTGGAAATCTGCATAAATAGTGTAGACATAAACTTTATTTTGTTTTATGGTTCTCCATCAAATTATATTTTTTAACATTTCGTAGTCAACTTATGTTTACTATTTTAAAATTACATAATTGAATGTTCGGACGAAATTGAAGATTATGTACTTTTGTAAATACATTCAGTCTTCAGTTTCGCTAGAGCGTTCACAAGTAAAATTTTAAATTGATAAACATGATGTGACTACAAACTACTACTTTATACTGAAAATTAATGACCGGTAAACAGTTTGTTGCAAAAATGAAAATTGTTTTTGTAGTGGATAATTTGAAATACCGAACGAAATGCACTCTCGTTCGAATCCCGACTGCGTTAATTCTGGAAACTACTTGATACGTGTTTAATAACGAAAAAATGTTTATTTTATGAAATGCATTTGCTATCTTATAGAATATTTATTTCGTACTGACAGAATATTTATATATTTTGGAATTGGTGTTTATTCCAATCTATCAAACATGATTTAAATAATTGTTTCCACCACTCTTGCAGTCAATGATCGCCGTATTGTATGTATCTTCAGTTCAAGGTGGCATCCACAAATGGCATGATGCCTGGTATACAAGGAAAGATCGGGGCTCCATCTGAAGGAGAGAATGACCAGAAAACGAATTTTGATATATAAATATAGACTACCTGTAGTGCTCGCCTTGAGTTGCGCTGTGATAAATTGTAAGGCTGATGTAAACGTTCCCTGGCTTAATGCCTGAACACGACAATCCTGGCAATAAGGACAGGGCCGGTGTATTTGCTATTATGTGCAATGTTTATATCATGCCAAAAGAATATTTTATTAAATCCTGGCATCGTTTTTTAATAACATAACATTTTCTCAAGCGGCGTGAAGTTCGCTTTTCAATGACCGATCTTGTATGGATAGTTTACAATTTATGCCGAAAGCGATACCAAATGAGATTCTTCTGAATTCGCAATAGTATCTATTAGAAAGTTGAACAAAACTGAAGATATTAGACATAGTTATCAGACCGCTGGTAGTAAAAGCATGCGATAGTTCATTATAGAGCCTAAAACAACCAAAAGTGTTTGCGTAAAGGGCCATAGCATACAACTCGACATCGTTCACACAATGAACCTTCAGTTGCTAATTCACCTTGATTGGTCCAATGGCTAAGTCTGGATTTTTCGTTAATATGGTTCACACTCTATTGGAACCTACTATTATCAGCATGGTTAACAATACCAAAGCTGTTAGTAACCAACGCTTGACTGCCATGTAGCCATTATAAAAATATAACGAACAAATAAAAATGAAACAATAATAATGACAAAAAGGGCAATACAGGTGAGTGATGTATGAGGATGAGCATCTAGTTAACATGAGTATATTTACCTTGTTAACTTATATCAATGAGACAACCAAGGCCCTCACACCTCACCACTATTACCAAATTTGCAATAAGTCAAGATGACATCCGCAACATTGATATTCTGTAAGAAAATGGCAACCCAAGCATCTTCAATATGCACGTTTGTCTATATCCTTATTCCAATAATATGCTTGAATCTACTTTCAGTTCTATTTTTTTCCAATTTGTCTTAATAGTACCCAATCACGATTTAGCAGGCATGCTAATTGGTCGTCTTGTTGAGGTTATTGAACGGACGATGACGCGTCGATTTGTAAGACCTTTGTGCCAATTAGCCAAAGAATGGAAAATTGTAAACTGCCCATCTCCGGTAAGTTATTCACTATAACTACGGGCGAAATTTTCGTCTAATTTATTGTCATTATCTATTACTATTTTATTCATACTTTAATCGCCTATTACGCTAAAGTGGACCAGTAATCATCGATTTAGCTAAACTGGAAAATTTCCAAGATGATTGTGATACTCGCAATTCAACGAGTCCTGGTTGTTGGGATCAGGTTCAAAATTAGATGAACACACAGGCGCTCTTGAGTACTCTTTATCTAGACAGAGTTTCGATCTCGGTATTGAATTAGATATATGCTGTTAGTCTTGAACATGATTTATGAAAAATAAGCCTATAACAAGTGATATTGTACACTTGGGGAGGAGGGGAGAAGTTTTTCGCCAAAATTCGGGTTAAACGTATACGACTGTTTTACCGTTGACGAAACTGTGAACACGTGAACACTTGTATTATGAACGAGTTAAACTCACTAATGTGCAGCAGAATTCCACTTATTGACCAATTTAGGCTAAAACTCGCTATCAAATTGGAGTTCAAATCAATCAGTTCAATCTGATTTGAGTAAATGCACATTTATATAATCAATTTTTAAGAAATGGTACTAATATTTTTGAGCCAGTCATCCTCACGGCCCTGGGCAACAAAAGTGCCTAAATGAGCACATGTATACTTATTTAATTTTACATTCGTGCATAAAAGTTGATCTAGGTCATTTAGACTTTGAGTTCCAATAGAGTCTATTTCAATAAGGTATTATTAACAGCTTTACAGCTGGACTTAGTTTTTTTGCTTATTTCACACAAAAGTTCGGCAAATTATGTGTCTCTTTGAGGTGATTTGAAGTTGTTAAATGTAACTCATATTCATGGGCATCATTGAATAAAAGTGCGGACAAATTTTTTTTCAACAGGAATAAAAAATAATTAACGCGTTTATTTTATCTTTCTTAGCTGTACTTAACTTTTCTAACGCTTTCTAAACTGTTGAGGAATTTTTTAACAGTGACTGACAAAAAAGGTGATGCGCACTAAACACTAACTTCAAATGTGACGTACTATTTTAACAGTCTCTTCAAACAAATAATCAACCATTTCAGGCTTTGTAATATTATATATATATATATATATATATATATATATATATATATAATAGATTGCACTGGCTAACTGTCGCACGTTTCTTGACTAAACATGTTGAGATTTAGGAACGCAGCTCTGACTGCTACTGATATATTGTAAAACAGCATAGAGCGCATGAATACATGAGATTGACCCTTTTTTTTGGTTGTGGTTTAACCTTATAGTCCTAATTGAACTAACCTATTGACAAGTACGAAATGAATAATGCATAAATGCACGTATGTTAGTTCTCCGCAACCAAGAATATATATAATTATTGAAATTTGCATCGTAATTATCTAGTTGGTGGCAATTTGACTGCTGCTTAAGTTGGTTGCATAACCTGTTCGTTTGGCTACAAGATTAATAAGGTTGCCGACTTAATTTCTAGCCTGAAAATACTGATAAGGTGAAGAGTTCAATTGTTACCAACTGTGTGCTATTCAGAGTTCAGTCTTGTTTAGCGTTGATGGTAGCCTACTTTATTGTATTTTATAGGATACATATTTTTCAAACAGTATTTATTTAGAGTAAAAAGAATTTGTTCTCCACTATTTTCAAATTAAACGCGTAGTTCAGTGTGAGCCTTGAAAAAATACTACATTGCCCAATCCTGGTTAGTTTAGCTGTCTTAAATTGAGATTTCGTAAGTATAAATGTTTAGCCACAAAAGAATAGTGAGCTTTATCTTCCCGAAGTAACTGCTTTTGACGCATTAACGAACAGGAGAATGAGCAATGCCCCCCAAAAGAGGATTCTTTGTGCTTAAAATGTTCTATTTTACAGATGCTAGTTCATTTGACATAGACTTCCAAATGTATATTAATTTAATTGTTTAAGTGCTTCATCAAGCAATTATTATATATTGATGTATATATTTTTTGCTTGAAACTCAAATTTTATATGCACTAATCCAATTAGGAAAGTGAATATTTGTAAAATATTGATTTGTCTGGTTTATCGGTTGCTTATTAGTGCTAATTATTACTCGTACATTTTTCTTCAACACATCCTGAACACATTTTCTTAAATTTACATTTTATATATTATAATATGTCATAGATATTTGAATAATTTGTAGTGTGCTGAATTTGATTGTTTGTTAGTTTTGAACTTCTGGTTTGAGTTTAATTGGATTGTAAGTCATTTAGCCTATTTAAAATGCTCATTTTGTGCACTATTAATCTCTTTTCTTGTTTGTTCGTTGATAAGTTCTGTCCTACGCACTACACTTCGTTTATGCAACAGATTATCATTAAACAATAATTGATAGCGCGAGTGGTGGTTACAATAATTTAAATCAAGTTTTCGAGCTTGAAGTAAACACCAATTCCATTTTATTTAACCAGTCGTCAGAAAACATAGGCTGGCTTCTTTCTTATCGTGAATTCATCAAGTACTTGTAAAAATTGCCGTGAGCGAGCTCGAATTGGGGCACATTTTCTTCAAAGTCGTGCATCTGCCACGCATCATCTAAGCTATGCACCACATGCATTTTTTTCAATTTCTACTAACTTGAATTGGTGAGCCTTTACTCCAGGTGGGACCTATCTGGCGTTGCTTTCGCCAGAAGTTTCAAATGCTTGTATTGCTCGGTTTCCATGTCGCATTTGCTGTGTTGCACGACCTTTAAGCAAAGGTGCCACGGTGAGAGTTTCGGCCGTGGCAATTCTGGAAAGTACTTAAATAAAGACAAAATCGGTCTACTGCTTGAAATGCGTTTGTTATACTATGCAATGTTTAGATTATATTGAAAACAGATCATTAATAAAATCCTAAGATAATTCATTAATTCAATATAAATACGCAGATGGCATTATTTCTCTTCCATATTGAAAGATTGAGATTAGCTATTTAGAACTTTGTGTCGATAGCGAAGCCTAATAAGCTCCGCCTGTAAGCAAGACTGGTCGAAGTCTTAAGTTAGTGCAAAAAGAAAAAGTAGAACTGAAGCTAGATTTTGGTGACGCGGTGCTTGAGTTACAAGATTTTAAATCAAATGTGCTGCGATTCGAGCTCTGGTCACGGAAATTCTGGCAAGTACTTGATTAGTTCGCAATTAGGACGAAATCAGTCTACTTGATTAATTACATTCTATATTCTACGTTATGTTTAGTTTATACCACTGATTGAACATATATATATATATATATATATATATATATATATATATATATATAACGCATTATATTTTTTTTACGAATAGAAAACATTTAATAACAAGGTGGATAATGGCCGTTTATTCCTTGAATACTAAGATTCATTTTACAATTTCTCATTTATATAAAGTGAAGTTTATATTCTTGAAATAAACGGCTATTATCCACTTTGTTATTAAATGAGTTTTCTCTTTCTAATAAAAAAATATATACTTCGATATATATATATATATATATATATATATATATATATATATATATATATATATATATATTACTGAATGCTTTTACGCGACGTTAGACTGAGTCTGGTCAAGGTCAATATTTGTCCTTGAACATGTCCATTTTATACTTTTTGTGTCTCCAAAGTCATACTTTCTTTAGATTTAATGAATACAACACAGCCTATTTTCTCATAAAAGTTCATCTCTATATCCATGTTCATCTGTGCATTTGTTTTTCTCCTGGCCTGTTTACAACATCTATACAATTCTTTTATATTACTCTCCCATTCGTCTATTTAGTCATCATCCTGTTTTTAGGCATCTGCTCCCTTGCTTCGTTTACATACAGCATTATTTCAAACTGTTTCGTGTTCTTTGTGCTTTCTTTTGAATAAAAAACATTTCGTTTGTATTATCTACTGCACGATATCCAGTTCCCTTCGAAACATAATTCTTCAGCAATTTTGAAAGTTTGATCATCATAATTCGGTTCAGCTGCTTCGTCAAACACCACAAATTAGCATAGCGTTGGTGTTTTAGCCTCTAGTACAACAGACGAAGAAGTATTTCTAATATATTGTGTGATGCTTAGTATTTGTAACAAAGTTCATGCGTGCTACTTTCTTGAATATTGTTTGTTTGCGCATAACGATTGATACAATGTTCTAGTTCTAGATAAGATATATATATATATATATATATACATATATACATATATACATATATATATATATATATATATATATATATATATATATATCTAAAGTGCCAAGTAATATCATTGGATAAACATTCATATTAGCCTTGATTTTCTTCGCCACAACTAATGTTTAATCTTCACTAATACCACCACATGCAACTTATGCTGTAGGATGCTATCCAAATCTGCTAAAAACATCAATATCTCGAAAGAACGACCGTCTGAATTAAAAGCGCATTACATAAATCTTGTGTTAGTAACAAAATTACGGCAATGGAATCGGTAAAGTTCAGATATTTAAATAACCAATTTTGCCAAATATCAATAATAATTCTTCTAGTCAACCATTTATTTAACCTACGTCAAACCTTTCCGTGTGCACATTTAATGTGCGATCATAAAAACAAATTGGGCGACTAAGTTCTTGCACGTACATACGATACATTAGAAATTTGTATTTGTTGTGTATGCTAAGCTAGAATACAGGATTCTACGACTATAACAGAACTGGGCACACAATCCTTAGGCAAGCTTTATTGGCTTCGAACCTCTGGTATAAATAAATTTGCTGAAGCTGGACAATGGAAAGTCGGAATTCTCCAACTTTGACTGGCTAAAGTGTTTCGAAGCAAATGGATCCCTGTAAAAAGCCGAATTTATGCGGAAAGTTTATAGACGTGTTCCAAAAATCCATGCCAGAACCTGAATCAGCGTTGCCGCTTCGTTGTATCTGCATAGGCTCTCACTGATTTCAGCACGGATTTTAGAAAGGACGCCTTCTACACAGTCCTAACTTCTTTAATGATTTAGAGTTACAAGTTGATATATTGTCTTGGTTTTGTGTGACATAAAGGATCAAATTGGGTGCAGTCATCTGTATGGCAGATACACCTCAGGCTCAATGCGCAATGATAATAGTGAACGACTGTTGGATAGCTGCGGGGCAGATCGATTATACTTGACTAGCACAATCTTCAGACATCGTAAGTTGTTATGCCATACGACGTCGTCAGGCTCCCAGACAACAATGAACCTAAACAAACTATGTGGCAATTAGTTAAAGATGGCGTGGTTGCATCCAGGATTTTTGTTTGTTTTGGAACAATTCTGTCTACTCGTACCATGCAATTACCTGTTGTAGATTTGGCCGAAGATGGGTTCCGTTATGCACCATGCAGATACTACAGTATGCGTCATTGTAGGCAATCGTATAAATAATCATTGGGTTTCTTTAAAATCTATGGAGATTCGTGAAACTAGGCGCCAAATTCCAGCTAGTTCGGCTTATAATAATACTCGTAGAATTTTAGGTTGCCAACTTAAGCACAGTCTAAAAATGTAACTCGAGTCTTTTTGAAAAAAATCGAAGAAGTCTTGGCATCTGAAAATAGCTGATGTTGATTCCTAATTATCCAAGCGACAAGTCCGAGAAAATTAAAATTTAGCGAAACTAAAAGATAGTAAAAACCATCTAATAACCGATAAAGTAAGTCGTATTGATAGATTGGCTATACATTCCATAGATCAATTTTCGTAGGAATCTGTGTCATTCCGGATGCCCGAAAGTACGCATGTATCAACCAATAATGTAAGAAATACTGGATGCAGGCCCCCATAATTTATTCCCAACATTTTTGAGGATGGTGGCAATACAATTTCTGGCGCATTGGATATTCTTTTTTGTAACAAAATGGAATGAGGAGATCGTGCCGCTTTTTTGTAAATGAGTCGACCATCATTCCTATCGTTAAGGAAGGTAATTGTATTACCTGCGATAACCATTATGATGTACGCCTGACTCAAGTCGTATCTGGGATATTTGCTATGATTATTTAAACCGACTCACCGCTTTGCGCGAATCATACTAGAGAAGAACAAGCGGATTCAGGCCAGGAAAAGGTTTTATAGATGGTGATAATAATGCTGCTGATGATGGTGGTGATGATAATAATGATGATGCTGGTGTTGATAACGATGATGATTTTGGTGGTGATGCTGATGATATATATATATATATATATATATATATATATATATATATATATATATATATATATAAGGTTCAAAATATTCCTAATAGATTCAACCTAAAGAGAAGGCTAACGAAAATCATAAGATCGAATATGACTTCAATTTGCGGGTCGTACGTGACACGAGTAGTTTAGTACATAAAATCCCGAAGTCCGAAGCAGATGAGCCCGATTTTGAGTCCCGTCCCCGAAAAAATTCAGTCTACTGGAAGTGTTCCCAATAAGGACGAAATCGGCATAATAAATATACTGTTCTTGCCACCTTATGCAATTATTTTAATCAAAGTTACATGCTTGATGCAAACACCTATGTCATCTTATCTACATGTGTCAGTATACTTGATTAAAAATTGTTACCGCCACCTGCACAATCGAAGATTGATTGATTATATAATCCTTATTCACTGTTTGGTTAATACTTATTATATATATATATACATATATATATATATATATACATATATTTGTTTACTTTTTGTGGACTTAATCGTTCTTAAAATTGAATTTTAAGCTTTTGGCTAATCAGTTGGCCTGAAATATAATCCGTTGAATGCCGAAATGCGTTTGGGATTTCTGTATTATGTTGTTTATATATTCGGTTTGCTTTTGTAAACAATTCGTTGTTAGAAATCTTTCCAAATCGACAAAAGACATTGTTTCACTTACAATTTACTTGACAATTAGTATTGCAACTTGTAGCATCATCGCCAACTTTGTCAATGCTATTATCACCATCGTCACGATCAGATTTTTTGTTTCATATCTTGTTTACTAGGTTAGGATAGTGTTTGTCTTTCACTATTAATTTAATATTTGTGTAGTTTTCTATTGATTATATTTTTTGTATATTTTAATCTCTACAAAAAGGTACTAATAATATTGTCGATTAAATAAAAGTATTGAATATACTTTTTTGTATTTTATAAAAGCGATTCTAGCCACTTACAATTTCTGCTCTGTGAACTTTTTGGCGATTATTCGTTCTTTCAGTTCCATCTGAGTGCCAATTTATGCTTCTCGAGAGCAAAATTTACGACTCGACCATCTATTTGGCGGTTCCTTGATCTTTCATCACCATCAAACTGTGTTGAGGACCGCTGATTGCGTTGGTTATGGTACTGATTGAGAAGATCAATTAAACAAAATGCTGGTCAGGCTACTGATGGAACTCTGGTGAATGACCGGAACCGCAAATGCGTTAGGCTAACCAACGCATTTCAGGATATTTATTCGTGATAACGGTCTCTTGATCACATTACATCGCACAGTTTAGATCAAAACGACATTTGAATAGTCTGAAATGTGTTGCAATATAGCGGGAAACAGAGTCCTGTGTAGAGGCCTGATTAATGATGCCTTTTGCACATGGACTATTCAAGAATCCACCATATATTTATTATTATACGTATTTATGTATGTATGTATTTATGTATATACGTATGTATGTATGTATGTATGTATGTATGTATGTATGTATGTATGTATGTATGTATGTATGTATGTATGTATGTATGTATGTATGTATGTATGTATGTATGTATGTATGTATGTATGTATGTATGTATGTATGTACGTATGTATGTACGTATGTATGTACGTATGTATGTATGTATGTACGTATGTATGTATGTATGTATGTATGTATGTATGTACGTATGTATGTATGTATGTATGTATGTATGTATGTATGTATGTATGTATGTATGTATGTATGTATGTATGTATGTATGTATGTATGTATGTATGTATGTATGTATGTATGTATGTATGTATGTATGTATGTATGTATGTATGTATGTATGTATGTATGTATGTATGTATGTATGTATGTATTTGTAAGCTTTTATGTATGTATGCATGTATGCATTTTTTCTATGCCTGCATGTATGTATATAGGTTGGAATGTATGTGTGCAGGTATGTTTGTATCTTTATATGTATGAATGCGTGCGTCTACGTATGTATGTGCTTATGCATGAATGTATGTATGTATGTATATATTTATGCATGCATATATGTATGTATGTATGTATTTATGTATGTATGCATAACTTTATGTTTGGATGCATATATATTTTTGAAGTTTTTTTGTATGTATGCATGTATGCATTCTCGCATGCATGCATGTACGTATATAGGTATAGATGTATGTGTGCATTCTTGTATGTATCTCTATATGTATGCGTGCTTCTACGTATGTATGTACATATGAATGCATGCATTCATGTATGTATGTTTTTTATGTATGTATGCGTGCATGTATGTTTGTATATAGGTATGCATGCGTGCATGCATGCTTGTATGTATGTATGTATGCGTGTCTTTATGTTTGGATGTATATATATTTGTAAGTTTTTATGTATGTATGCATGTGTGCATCTTTGTATGCATGCATGTACGTACATAGATATTAATGTATGTTTGCATGTATACATACATATATATATATATATATATATATATATATATATATATATATATATATATGTATGCGTGCGTCTACGTATGTATGTACATATTCATATATGTATTTATGTATTTATGTATGTATGTATATATGTTTGTATGCATGTATGTATGTATGCATGTATGTATGCATGACTTTATGTTTGGATGTATACATATTTGTAAGTTTTTATATTTGTATACATGTATGCATTTTGTATGCATGTATGTACGTATATATGTATTTATGCATGTGTGCATGTTTGTATGCATTTCTATATGTATGTATGTATGTATGCGTGCGTTCGTCTACGTATTTATGTTAATATGCATGCATGCATGTATGTATTTTTGTATGTATCTATGTATGTATGCTTGTCAATGACAGCTTTATCTATTGTAGGATTCTGGGGAGAAGCCACTCCCTCATGTTTTAACAGATAAGGGATTTACACGAATTCATTCGCGGAAAGTAGTATTGTTTCAGCAACCCAATTTTAGTCTGCTGGTCAAAAGTGGCTATTAAATAAGCTTATGCGATATTTAGCTTTAAAAAATAATAAATATAGCAGTTTCTGTCACAGTTAATAGCTGCCTTCATTTTCCACTGACACAAAATCATGGTCAAGTTTTTGCCGTCAGCAAGCCGGCTATCAGTGACATCGGCGCCGAAGTTCAACCGCTTTTAATCATGGCAGCCCATCGCTAATGTTTCCAAATGACCTTAATATTGACATGGGCTCATGAATCTGCATCCTAAACTCCAAATAATTGACCAATATTAACCGGGGCACTATTATTAAGCATAGCTTTTCATAACATCATGCGCACCGCAGTCAAAGGTGACTGAAAAGTACAGAACAGCAATAAAATGAATAGCTGATACAGATTACGGAACTCGAAATTGCGACAATGTATGAATTTCGTCTGCTCGTCTTATTCTTCTCTCTCTCTCTCTCTCTCTCTCTATATATATATATATATATATATATATATATATATATATATATATATATATATATATAAACATATATATGAACAAATAAAGAACGCCGATTCACATGATAAAACACTCCATCATTTATTAAAAATATAATATTTTTATAAACACAGTCTTTTGAGTGGTGATCACATTTTACGATGATAACCAATCGTTAATAATGTTAAGAATAATTTTAATAAGCGAAAAAATATTGTTCTAGAAAGATGACCTAATGTATGAAAATGAAGAGTATTCATAATCTAATATTACGAACATCAATAAACTGAAAATAGTACTCTATAAATACAAGAATAAAATTACTCTGAATATTGCTAAGCTATATATATATATATAAACTACTTTACTGCGGCTGACTCCTTTTGGAGGATAAGCCGGCTCCATTTCATGGAGTTTCTTGGGAATTTGGTACAAGTGGTGTCCCCTCACCACTCGGCTTTTTGATCGAGGACGCACCTCTAGCCTTTGCACATCCAAGCGCAGTCTGCAAGGCAGCAGTAAGTTGCATGGTTGCCGGTGGCTGTTGAGAGCTCATTCGCCATTCGGAAGTACGGGGTACTGTCCAGGAGTCCATGTAATCCTGTGGCTGTTGTCCCCTTTTGTGGCGGGGAACACACGCCGCGTCATGGTGCCGTCGTCGGGCTCATGTGGTATTTTATAGGAGATCCGATTGCCGGTCGGAAATCCACCACGCCCTGGTGACACCACCGCCATAGCCCCGTTAGCCCATGTACGATCGGCCATCGAAACATGGTTGACACCGTCGTACCACGTTGAGGAGGGGATGGACTTTACGACGGATATATATATATATATATATATATATATATATATATATATATATATATATATATAGAATTTAATAATTGTTTACATTCAACGGATTATCTTATCTATGTCGTACCAACATGGTTCATGATATTTCCTTTTGTAAAATTAGCCATGGGCTGTTGGTACTAAGAAGGAAAATTTCCATGGCGTCCAAGGGTTTTATTGAAATATTGGTTCATTAAATTTTACGCATAATGCGCAGTTTGACAAAAGGATTTGATTTTCTTTTCGGACGGATTTATGCATATTAGGAGGATTTCAAATTCAAAGAAATCTAAACTGCGCTGACCATTAATTTTCAAGTATAAACCACTGGTATAGTGACGTTTTTCTGTTAAGTAAAACGACAGACTTGATCACCTGGTATGTTTGCGAAAGCTACACAGTCTGAACTTGATATAAATCTGTCTTAAATGAACAAGTCTAGACTATGGCCCAAAACTTATCTGTATACATAATTATGTTGTGTTTCTTCGTGTGTGATTTTCGCAGTGCTTTAATTGAATAGTACTGTTGGCTGCTTTAGAAACAAATGTAACCGCCAATTGTGTGAATCTAGTTTTAGAGCTTGATATAAACACCAATCCCATTTTATTTAACTAGTCTCAAAACAGCAAAACTACCGTTAGTCACCCGTGCTCCGATTCCATTATTGTGCGACAGGTAAAATACAACGGGATTGGTGTTTATAACACGCTCGCAAAATTGATTTAAATATTTATTATCACCATCCGCGCAATCAATCTGTTTGTAAATGTGTTTAAGTTACAGCGATTTATTTTATATTTTTATTTTCTCGCCAATCATTCTTTTGTTCCGCCTCGTCACTTCGTCGGTGTCAACAAGACCTTGCCTGTTCTATTGGCATCACTTGATGGCCTGACAAGTCAACAAATGCACCGGGCGGCGTCGGCAAACTCCTCAACTTCGCCATACCTGAGCCAGCTATGCAGCCACATACTAACCGTGCTCAGTCTTCCAACGCCTCCAAGTCACCTTGTACTTACCGAAGCCCCGCATGCCTATGGAGCGCAATTTTGCAATTCAAATTTGTCAGCAAACAAGTCCTCCAGTGCGAACAAGGCTTGGTTCGCCAGTATGCGTCGACACGTGTTCGCTTGGCTCAGACAAGCTGGCAAGTGCTGTGCAACATGCAGCACTAATGCTGCACCGTACGGCTTCACCAAGGCGCATTTTGAGTGGCGCGCTCACCTACGCTCAACCAATATTTCCGTTGTGTTTGCCTCGATTAGTCGAGAGTTGACCTCGGCTGAACAACGACACTTCCGTTCAGGAAATGAATTCCACACGCATTTTGGTATTGTCTGTTTTCATCGCTTTAGTCTCTTGCGTTCTCTTGTTTTATATGTCTGGCTTTACTGTTATAAAGGTGTGTATTAGTTGCACACGAATCTCGTGGTTGTAAAACCTGCGCAATATTGCGTTGAATCGAGCTATGTCGCGGTGTTGTTTCACATTTCTAGTATAATTTTATTCTTAATTGTCTTTTCTTTTTGTGGATTTAAACGCATTTTTCTTTTGCGGGACAATTGATAGCACTCTTAGGTCGGTAAAATCTTGCATTTTGATCATTTGCAGGTGCTATGATTTTTGGCCTCGATTGATGGGTTCTCACTTGTCCCATCTTTTTTTTAAGCCTTCCATCAGCTGGTTGTCTGAAAATGACTTTGGAACAAGATTTTCCATTGTTCTTTGCCCAAATTTTCGAGATATTATTTCAGGGTTGACACACTACAAACAGGAGTAAAACACAACCTTTCTTTGTTGGGCAGAGTTTAATACGAGGTTTGGTCTAGTTTATGAAGCGATGCATTTAAAACCGAAGGGAAGCTGAATTGCCTATATCACCTAGCCTTAAAGTTGACTTGGCCAAAATTTTATTTTGTAGATGTGTAGGTTGAATGGCTTCTGTGTTCTACCTAAGTAAGTATCTCCACGTTTACAATGTCCTTCTCTTCGTAAATCAATCTCATGTAACAATTTTTGCGAATTCATTATTTTTGCCATTGTTGGCAGGTTTTCTCGCGGGTCTGTGACAGTCGTGCAGACTATGTTAACGGCTGGCGTATGACCGTCTGTGATGGTGAGGCGAAAGTTTGTGAACCGTAAATGAGCACCGATCTATTTCGATGACCAATAAGCATAACTTAGCAAAACTCCCGTCAGCTATGTGAGCTGACGCGTTTCGACGTTGCTCGATCAACGTCAGGCACAGTGCGGCAACTCGTGTGACAAAATTTCTGTCAAGTGGAAAATTGATTTATTGACTAAGAAATTTCTTGTGCGGATATTCCAATCAACCCGAGCTACTTGCAAAAGATTAAACTGTTTTTTTTGCCATAGACTATTTTTAGTGTCTTAATTAATTTGATTTTTGCAATGTTGCTAACAACGGCCTCCCATTACTTTTAGTCACTAAGTGTTTTGCCATGGATTATCTGGTTTGCCAAACTACATTTTATTTAAATAAAGCACACCTCTACTTCATAATTTTAACTACTTTTACCACTTAATTCATGCATATTTCTGTGGATACAATCAAAAATTGGCCAGAATCTCTAGAGGTTAGTTATATCTATATATCTATATATCTATCAATTCACTTCTATACCTACCTATCTATCCATCCATCTATATGTGGTTACAATCCACATATGGCCAGAACCTCTGAAGGTTGGTTCATTTTACGGTATAATCACATAAACTTGTTTTGACATTTCCATTCGCGCATAGTTATTTCGCAATACCACCCGTGTATAATTTTGAATTCAGCTATTTTTGTATAAGTATTATTAACTGGGAAATAAATTTGTGCTTCAAATTACCAAGTATTTTTCGATTTAGATTATTAATAATACTTGTATTTGTTATATGCCGAAATGTTTTTTTTCTATTGTAAGGTATTATGATTAATATATTCATTAAACTGTTTATATAGCCTAGTAAATAATGTCATATCTGGTAACAAGTTAGTTCATTTAGGATCAGTGTTCTATACTAAAGACCCCATGAACAGAAAAGGGAATCCCTTTGATTGATTTGCAGGTTGAATGAAATTTCATCTCTTGGAACCAGCATGACGCCCCTATTCCACCATATAATTGAACGAACAATGTTGGAGGGAAAAATTGCGGTCTTCTAAATGTAACTGCATTACAAAAATAATAAAATGTACTTGCGTTATAAGCAGAGTACATGAAAATAATTTACGGTGTCACATCTTATAAATTTTATCTAAAACGTGGTACTACAGTATTTTCAGTGGACAGTGCGCGTATGGACGACCTAAGAGTGACAGAACCAGTGCGAACCCGTCAATTAAGGGACAAAGTCACGCTTTGTTCCTGGAAATGTAGAGGAATCAAGACTTTACTGACTTACGACTGCTATCAACTCGAAGGATATCAGCGCTGCGCTGTTAATGTAAATCTAGTTTTTCATGCCGCAAGCCTATTATATGCAGATATATTAGTTAGTAGTAACTAAAGCATCTAAATATTAAATTGCTAGTAAAATAAGTTGACTTAAATCACGAAAATGTGATAAGTAATGTCGACTGAGTTCGAAGAATTGACCTTTCTACAGAAGCTATTATTCGGAAACGGCGTTGCTTTCATGTACGGTAAAATTTAATCTTAGAAGATATCATTCTACTCTCACACCTGGCTTAGTCATAAGTACTGTGGGTTCAGATGTTTGTGCTGGCTCCAACGATTAAGCAGCCAATAAGCACCACAGGCTCAAGTTGTTGAGATGACATATTTTCACGTTAACTATGATAATCTCATAGTTATTAATTTGATACATTGGTACACATGTTGATTGAAAGTGAAATTAGCTTAATTGCATCTCGATTAAATGTTTTATTAACGCCAAGTTCAAGTCACTGTGATATTTACCGTAGGCATTGGAATTCTAGGCCTGACTACTGTCGGGTTTTTGAAAATCGAAACAATAGCGATCTTTTGTACCTTTCTGGTATTATAGGGATACAACTATTCATCTATTGAAACCAAACTATTATTGTTCTGGTGGTTGGCATTTGCTGGGATAACGTGTATTAGCTCCAAGAAATGTATGTGGGAAGGCGACTGAGAACACCTTCATATACGCAATAGAATCGATTGGTCGAGTTAGTATTCCTTGACTTTTAAACTCTTATCTCAAATGTTTTTGTTTTTTTTTACAAATTTCAGTTGTCAAATCTGAGGCGGCGAAGTTTATGGAATTATTCGATTGTCTGCCTTGGGCAGAGATTTGCTTAGCTGCTCTCCAGGTTCGTTTAAGCCTTCTACCCATTCATCTGGAACAAGTTTTCAGCCAACACTGCACCAACTCTGTTTTTCTGACTGACATACAGTGGCTGATAGCTCAATTTGACGCGAAAGGGAACTCCTCGCCTGTAGTCCAACGCGATTATTGCGCAGCAGAGATTAAAGAGGCCTTGCTATGTAGCCTCATGGCTTCATATCAGCTGCGTAAGTAATTTTTGTCTTTTGGTTCAGGAAGATTATATTTATCAAATAAATAAATAAGTATATATATATGATGTCAGTAGAGAATAATCATTACATAATCAGTTAGGTAGGTTTCATCCTTATTTAACACGCGTTAAATACTTGACAGAATTGCTGCCGTCGGGATTTGAACCAATAGACATTTGTTTATCGGCGCCAACTTGTCCACTAAGCCACCTTAGCCGCGTATTGCATGCAATTTTGAGTTATATACAACATTTTTTGTTATTGGTCAGTCATTTCTGCAGATGGATTCTATTCGGAATTGCTTCCGATACCAATTGGGATCCACCAGGAGGAAAGACTTAATGAAAAAATTATTTTGTATATCACTGAATTGCATGCAGTACGGCGTATGTGGTGTAGTAAATGAGTTGAAAGACTGAAGCAAATGCCATTAGGTCAACTTTTAGTTTTTTTTCTTGACTGTATATCGTTGGTCATTGGAGACTGAAATATATTCAAGAAACAAAATAACATTTGGTTTAAGTCCGATCTTTACTTCCAATTCTATTCATTTGCGGCAATCTGACAAGGGTGTTCCGATTAATTAACTGTTGGCTTGTGATTGTGTGTGCGAGTATGCGCTTTTGCGCGGGTAGAGGTGACATTGTAAAAGTAAACTGAACCTTTTACATAATTAATCTTCTGTCGATGAACAGTGCTTTGGCCTCGCTTCTGCTTTTCCGATTAAGAGTATTTGCTGTTTGTCTTGCCTTTATTTGAAATTTTGCAGAAGTTGTTACGACATATGGCTTGATAACAACGAAGTATGTGTAGATTGTGTTAACAATTGCTTTTATAACTGTAACGTATCGGGAACTAGTAATAATATTACTACTACTACTAATAATAATCATATTTGTATTGGTGCATTTATTTCAACGTTTTACTAATCCAGTTGAATAGTCGATAGAGGTTATCTAGTGAATGGCTTAGTCTCGCTTTACACTGCATTATATATATATATATATATATATATATATATATATATATATAATTTTGGAATGCAAGCCTTAATAAAATTCGTAGTACCCTTTACACTTGACTCAATGATTTTCCAATTGTTTTTTGGATGTTCTTTCTTTTGAAAACGGCTTCCCAAACCGGAAGCTGAAATATTTGGAGCAAAACTGGAGGCAGTGGATGCAAACACCTTGAGAACACCAAAGGTCGGGTAATTTTTATCATTGTCACACAATAAAAATCTTTCTAGACTACAAGGGTTCATTTGTCTCAAAGGTTGTAATGTGATATTCTGGATTACATCCAGAAATTTTTTGCCCCCTAAATTAATAAATATTGTACAGGCTTTTATAAAAAACCATTGTGGTTCGTATTAGTGACTAAAAAGAATTATTGCACAAGTTTTCTATCAGCAGTTGCGTCCGACAAGGGTATCAGATTTTTTCAGTTTTGTTTAATTTTTCTGATACATGCTGTGTACTATTCACTGTGCTCAAAATGCAGACGTCGAAGTTGTCCGAGTTAGTAGATTAGTCGACCTAGATTACGGAGAAGATTTCGTATTATGATTCGACTTTCGAGATTCTTCCTAGGCAATCCGACATTCTTACTCTTTTGTTTTAGTTTTTTTCCAAATCTGGTTCGTACAAACTGCACTATTCACCATTATTTAGTGTTGTATTCCAAATTGAGCCTAGAGATTTTCTACGGATGTTTCTTTCATTATGTCATCTCTCGGTTTAATTTCGATGACTTCTCTAATCAGTCCTGTCAATTTATTACGAACGCGTTGGTACGCGTCTGCAACCGTCTCAGTTAATTGCGTATCCTGTCTATAGTTTTTGACGTGCAACATCTGATCTATTAAATTGTCAGTATTTGCATGCGGTTCTATACTCACTTCTCTCCTTAGTTGGGGTCACGATTTCAGCAACATACATAAGGTTAAATTCGTTACATGGAATTTCATAAACTCCTTATGTGTCTAACGGTTCACTTTTCACCTTTTGGTTAGAAAGTTAAGTGATACCATTTTAATTTTCCGATCCTCTTTTTTCTATCTAACTTCACGTACTTCGAATAATGATTAAATTTACTTATTAACCTCGTCTTATTTGCTTCTATTAACTTTAGACAGTACTAATTGGCACTGAATATTTCTCGTAGTCTACCTAATTCGATTTACCAATGTTTTTTTTAATTTTTAGTCCCATGTTACTAAATTTCATTCTATAGGAATGATTTGATTTGAAATTACGAAGGATACCTGACTAAGTATTCTTTCCATAAACATCTCTATCTAATTTTGCATCATTTTAATTAATTTTACACCCGGAAATGGTAGTTCACCACATGATTCTTTTCCAATCGTAATTTTAATTTCGCTCACTTTATTAGCTAGGTTTAAGAAATTTATCAATTCATCCTCCCCATGATTTCAAATAACTAATATGTCAATCAAGAAGCGTACAAACAATTTGGTATTTAGTGTTATCATACCTAAGATGTTTCTCTTCATGGAATGTATCAAGATATTTTCTATTGGGACTGACTTTAGTTGTCCCATTGAAACACATCTAATTTGCTTCTAAAATTCCTTCCTAAACAAATAAGTATAAGCCACTCGTGTGTTCATTATCTCCATAATGTGTCACATATTCATTTTATTTCCTTCTAACAATACTGGGTGATGAACCGAGGAACGCTGAATATTTTCCAGCGCTTTCTCCAGTGTTTTATTGACAGCACACCTAAGCTCGTCAATCTATCGTTTTCATTTTATTCACATTTACCGACCTCAACCAAATGGTATGAATACATCTATATATGGTGTAAAAGATACGAATATTTCCTTATTGTGTGATATAGAAAATTTGACATTTTATAGGTCGGGAAGTGTTGGACATTGGTAACAAATCTCAAAGTGTTAACTGGTTAATGCACCCTTTCTAAACTATGCACTAGGCGTAACTGTATCTCCTTGTATAAGAGCGTTAACACGTACTTGATTTAATTCACACCTAGCAGTTATAATTTACTTCTCTTTATAATTTTTCTGTGGTGTCTTTATGTATTTTATTGTATACCGCCATATTGCCTAGTTGTTCATACATCTTTTCATTATAATCAGATTGAATCATCAGAGCCGTGGCTCCTCCTTTGTCTGCTTCCAATTACATCGCATTGTTTGTACTTCTTTCTGAGAATGACTTGATTATTGAATTTATGCTTATCCTCTTCATGCTTTTTCACTATCGTGGCTAAGTCTAATTCAAATTTAGCCTATTCTTTGTGTGCAAGTGATTATGATGTTTAAACAGCTTCATTAATTATCTCATTTTTGTGATTTCTTAAGCTTACTAGCTGTATTAAATCCACGATAAAGATAATTCTCCTTAAGTTGTGCTCTAGAAATCTTTACTACTCGATTAGTTACAGTAGCAGTAATCCTATCTACGGTCGGTATATAGATGCCCAAATTGCCCGAATTTCAATCATATCTAATACTGACATTTTAACCTCTCTGTTGCATGCGCTATCAGTAAAATCCTCTGTGCATTTTCAATCACCCGCGTGCAAAAAATGAAAATAGCATAGATCTAATTTTTGTTTTCACCCTTATCAGTTCAAATTTGCGTTTCTCTAAATCATGAACCACCGTTATGCGTTAATAATGCAATGCATGTCTTTATTGAGTGTCAATATTGATGCTAGGGAAATGACATATTTCGTGTTTCAGTCAATGTGCCATGTTTTATTTCATCAAGACAAGTACATTCGTGGAGAGAGTGCGTGTTGAAACACGTGCTAATCGAGGGCTTTTTACTGCCTTGCCTGTCAACGCATCAGATAGTTGGATCAATCTGTTCCCGTCTTAGTTCATGTCCATCAATTTTCTCTGTTGGTTGTCTGCTGCCCTATTGTCTTGTTATGCCTTATGCAAACAATCACAATCAAGCTGTTCATGGTTTAAATGTGCGTGCAACAACCTTGTTAATGGGAAAACCCATTAAATTGGGGCTAAAGTTTGAAGAAGTTTTACTCGATCTCCTTATGTTCTTTCTTTTTTGCCCTAACCCGGTGAACTAATCATCTGAGCGTGCGATTTCACACACTGTGCCATGCCTTGACAGTAAAGCTTTGTTCATTTTTATGCATTGTGTGTGTGTGTGTGTGTGCATGCACGCGAACCTCGTCATCTTATTAGATTCTTTAAATCAAATTTGCGAGCTTGAAGTAAACACCAATCCTATTGTATTTAACCAGTCATCGAACAACATAGCAAAACTACCGCCAGCCGCAACGCACTGACGCGCCTCGACCTTCCATGATCATCAGCAGAGTACGACGGCAAACTGACTAACGAGGATCAAATCGCGTTGCATGCATATGGTAATAAAAATTCGATATGCAGCTCAATGTCTGCGAGACTACTAGAGGTGATAGATGCATATATAATTTTGCTTTCCATATATATGCAAAGCGAATCGTTCCTCGCTAGTCAGTTTGACGTCGTACTCTGATGATGATCATGGAAGATCGAAACGCGACAGTGCTTGCGACTGGTGGTAGTTTTGCTATGTTGTTCGACGATTGGTTATATACAATGGGATTGGTGTCTACTTCAAGCTGGCAAACTTAATTTAAATAATTGTTACCACCAACCGCGCAATAAATTATTGCTTAATCTTATTCGATTGTAATCCAGAATTTCTTTGACGGTGGTCAGTGAACTGGAGCAAGTGTGTATTCATCTAATTTCACAGCTAAAGCCGTTGTTGGCGCCTAGTGAACACTGTCAAATCTACCACTTAGCCTCTAGATTGAGCTTAAAAGATAAATTAACTCCAAGCCTTTTCCGTTAAATCAAATTTTTATCCAAAATTGGTCTTTAGTTAGTCTGCATTCACTAAACGCCTAGTTTATTGCCACGTTGTGCGTGTATGCATGGCTTATTACGCTATATCGCTGCCGATTCTGCACTATCAGCGATTCTTTTGGCAGGTATACACACTAAGGTGTGATGCCCTACATCGCCTTAAGCCAAATTATGAAGGTGTGGCATATGAACCTGGTATAATGCTGTTTATGACAATGCCTGTGCAGTTTTCCTTCTCTACTCTTTCACAATATTTTACCTGGTGAAAATTCTAGAATTTCGACTACATTTATGTAAAAGGTATAGCGTTGCTAATAAAAATCTGCTGAAAAGAACCATTAGCATGTGCTAAATTCCGCATTGCGAAAGGTATACTCAGGTAAAAACACGTTTCGTGCTTACTGGCGACGCATAATTAGGAGCCAACGCTTGGCCCAAAGCCAACTATATATTTTGTCGGGACATACCTCTACGAATTGTGTGCTCATATCAGACGTATTAACGTGGTTGGCGATGAAATGATATTCTTCATCTTGTTACACGTTCGATAGAAAACTTTTCTACGATAAAACCATAAGACTTTCAGCCTCTTAAATGTTCACATGGCGGTTGGTAGAGAATAGAGGATGAGAAAGACTTGCGTGACCCTATTTCTGATTATAAGGAGGAAGAAACCAACCGAATTGAGTAGTAAAGTATGATTGTTGTGTTCAGCTAGCAAAAGGTGATAGCAGTACTCATTCCACCTATCAATGCGTCTGTCCGCTCAGTCTTCCATTATTGGCGGCCACGGCTTTTATCCTTTGAAGTACTTCTGAAGAGCGATTGTCCAACTAGGCCAATTCAATCAGAGTTTCTTCTGATAATAGAATGCACAGACCGGTTCATGCGCCCATTCGCACTCCTTATCATCAGCCGATAATCTTTGCTATTATAGACTACCCAGCGTTGTGTTGGCATCCCGAACAAATCGTTTAAATTCTTGTATCTTGTTCTGATGTCTGTTCAATTTTGTTCGTTCTGAATCGTTTGCAATTGGATCTCATGTTCGACAAAAATGTTGCATTGCCCCTCTCATGGCCAATTTCCGATCATTTAGTCTGCTTAGATCGCTTTTACATTCTTCGGAGTAGAGGAATATATTGTTAGCTGGCTTGCTAATCTCGAAAATGCTGAAGACTGTTTTTTAGCATAAACTGCGAACAAGTTACCGATTCTTCATTGCGTGAGTTGTGTTGACACTTTTAACTCAAGTTTGGTAGCTTGAGATAAACTCTAAGAAGATTGTATCTAATCGGTCGCACAATGTAATAAAACTATTTTCAGTCACATGTACTGAATCGTTTAAACCTTCCATGATGATCATCAGAGCACGACGGCAAACTGATTAACGAGAATCAAACCGCAATTCTTTTGCCAGGTATAGGCTATCACCTGTAGTACCACAAAATTTCTATGCAATCACAAACATCATTTCTGCTTATGGCACCATGGGTATACAAGTTATACGACTAAACAGTTATTAGTTAAGTGAGTGGTGATTAAAAATCTCTAAATCGAGTTCGCGAATGGGAGATAAACACCAGTATGGTTGCACATGGCCATCGTTTATCTAGCTAAGATCCGGCATCCCTTCTAAGTATCAGAAAATAATTATCGCCATCATACGTACAGCGATCTTCCAGCTGCATTTCTTATTATAATCAAGGTTGCAGTCTTGAATTAAGCACCTGACACATTAATTACTTACATATGCCAGTATAAACTAAAAATTGTATAGTGTAGAAAAGACAATTCGCTGCTTTTATTGTTCATCTGGCTTTACATTCAGTTGGCTTTAAGTTTTTTAAATTATATGGCCTCAGAATTTATTGGAGCCGACTTCGCTGAAGATATCTGCTAATTCGTGTACATATGTATGCATCTATTCATGTGTGAATGTATGCATGCCTTCATACACGCATTTAATTATAATAATTTTTGTTTTTTATGCATGCATGTTTGTTGTCTGACGAGCCGTATGTGCCAGTCACCTTCAAAGACGATGCCTTGGCCTAGTAAATAGGCATTCTTTGACTAGACGCGACAATTGGAGCACATCGAGGAATGGTCGGTTCGAAGTTGTGAACCCGTAGCCGAAACTCCTGATCTGGCAACATAAATAAGCAAACACGTGGGCGTATATCGCACGCTTCTACTTATCCTATCTTACAAGGTTTCTTCGTCAACTGTGCAAATCGTCTAATGCCACAGCACACATACTGTAGCGTAAATAACTTGAGAATTAATTTTCCGACAGGGTTTTTTGTCAACCGTAGTTTGGTTCACAAATTTAACCGCTTTATCTTGAATCAAAAACCACTATTTTTACTTGTTTACAGATTTGATGTAGAGTAGCCACGGGTTTTTCTTTCGCGGGAGGGAGATTTTCACCATCAGTTCTGCATCGATCCGATTGATACCCATTTCCAAGTACGTATTGATTTTGTCTTCGCGGTGACTGGTTGCTGATTCGTCAGCTCACTCCGAAGGCTTCCACATCACTCGTACTAATCACTGGAAATGAGGTACGATCTAATCTTCGTTGACTGGCAACCCTTCGATACCTCATTTCCAGTGCTTTCCTCGGGCTTCTAATCAAACATTGTGCTGTGTATGATTGGAGGTATGAGGAAGGTACTGGAAACGATGCACCGAAACAAATATTAGATCTTACCTCATTTCCAGTGATTAGTACGAGTGATGTGGAAGCCTTCGGAGTGGGGAGACGAATCAGCAACCAGTCACCACGAAGACGAACTCGACGCGTACCTGGGAAATGGGAATCAATCGAATCGTTGCAGAACTGGTAGTGCAAATCTACCACTCACGAAAGAAAATCGAGGATACTCTTAATATGATAATCGCACAGCGCATTACAATAAAGCATCGAACAGGTCTTAATGTTAACTCTTGCGCGGATAATGAAATTTTAACGTTATTTGTAAACGTTTTGGAGGTAGTTTGCTTTTAAAATCTGCATCTACATTTTTATTTTCTGTTTTACTTACTTAAAGATAAAGATGAACTTGGTGATGCAGGCACCAGGCAATCAATAGTTAAACATGCCAAGTTTCCGGCCAGTTTACGAGGGTCTAACGCAGATCTTTCCCCAGATTTCAAACATGCTTATAATGTTGATAGCAGATCACAGACACATAATGACTTAGATGAAAGCGCGCACGATGAATTACGTTCGGAATCGGAAAAGCGGAACGACAAGACCGCAATTTCCGGACTTTTTAGTCGACTCGATCAATTGTCATCTCGAATTACAAAAATTGAACACGATTTGCGTCTATAGAAATACCTGGTTGACAGTTTTGCTTCGACACTAGACTGCATCTTATGTTATTAGAGTTTAATCTAGTTTAATCATTGACAATTTTTATGGGTCTATCCAAAATGTTGAATTTTGAATGATCATTCATATTTATTGCTTAAACGAGCTACTAATTGTTAAATTTTTAATTAAATCGGATTTTTTATTTGTGTAATCACGGAGAATTATTTTTTATTATATGTTTATTTGCAATTCATTCCTTTTGGTCGTTTCTATGGGTTTTTTTTTATAATTGACCATTCATCTCTGTAAATGGACTGTTTATTTTTCAAAACATTTTTTTGTTGTTCATGCAGTTACGAACCTTTAACTTACATCTTTGAATGAATGAAATTGCGACGGATTCATAGTTGGATTTGTCAATTAGTTCTATTTGTACATATGTTAATGCGCTCGCTTTCTGTAATGCAGGACTTTCACGAACAATTTAACAAATCAGTGTTATTGTTTTAACCGCTTTCTATTGAATATTGTTAGTTAAAATTATCGCAACACTGTTTTAAAAGGGCATGTCATTGTGTTTTTACTTTCTGTTCTCTTTGTCTTAACATCCCTTGTGTATTTTATTTTAAAATTTTCAAACATTCCTTGTCTATGTGTTCACCTGTGATTGAGTAACTTCCTTAAGCTATCGTTGAACCGTTCCTTTATTACATGTTTCATTTCTACAAAATAAATTGTGAAGGCGTGTGTACATACATTTTCGTTAAACGGTGTATATTTCGTGTATATAAATGTGTAAATCTTTATGATAAATAAACACAGTTAATTTCTGTGTTTCATTTTTTTGCCTAAATCAGTGCTAGATATATCGATCCTAAAAGACTATCAAATTATTTGCTGTCATCATAGTCAAATAATACCACCTTTTATAGCTGATACTACATAGCCTCATTACCATAAGAAAAAATTGATTAATAAAAATAATTTTCATAAAGTAATAATGGTAAAATTATTAACTTTAAGCAAAATATTGCTAAAGGTGAACGATTTATGAAATGGGAGATCTAGTTCAGATGAGGTTAACCCAGATAACCCGCGGAAATAAGACAACATAGAACTCTGCACAACACCATTATGGTAAAATTAGTTTTAAAACAAGGATATATAGGAACTATAATGAGCACATAAACTTCATCCTAATTGACGAACGGGTTATTTACTTCACAGTTTGATAGTAGCCGACTTTAGCTGATTTTGTCATACCAGAATCCGTCAGTTTCCTTCTTGAGCCAATTTGGCACTGGCTAAGATAATTGAACGCATACATAAAATGTCACCGATTCGCTCCGTCTTTCAGAATGAAATTAGCATATCTTTCCATGATCATGTTAGGTTCACCAATACTAATTGGATCGTTTCGTCCAGCCTAGACTTAAGTATCCCTGATAATATACTTCCCAAGTTTTCCAAACCATTAGACGAAATCAAATTTGCTCAACACAAACGCTTAATTTTTAATCAATTACTAATTGGAGCTGGCTCGTATGAAAAGCGTCCATTTAGTAAAGTAATACAAATAATTATTATTTCGTATGCATTTCTGCGGCTCGACTGCTGTTTCCAGCATTGTCCTGACTTTGCTTCATCTTAATTTGTGCATTTTTGCGGGCACTTTCTGTTGTATTCAAAGCAGCCATACATGAAGCCATTGGAGCGTTCTCGGCCTCAAAAATGGCTACTGTAACATCTCCCCTCTTCAGGAGTCCGCCTCCGCACCCTGCTTAAACGTTAAAATGCAACAGCGCGTAGCCCGTCGGGCATGTTAACGAAAACGATATTGAGCTCTGCATCCACCCTTTCCTCCCGATACAGTTCATCATTGACAACATATATTTCCATGGGCTCCACCTTCAGCACCATGAAATAATCGCCGGTCTGTAGGCAAGTGCGTATAGCTAGTCTTGCATGTGCTTGTCGCTGTGTAGCGCCGATGTATTCAGTTAGCTGTTTCAGGCGGTCCTGAATAACAACTATGGTGTAGCATTCATGGGATTCTGTGGTTTCTTGTTCACCTCCATAGACTGTAAGTGCTGGAGCAAATCCTGTAACTGTTGATCCTGTAAATCACATGACCCGCTCGACCAAATGTTATTCTCTGCACTGTTTGTCCTTTTTTCGCACCTGTAGCTCTGTTTGCTGAATCTATAGAAATTCTCCATACCAATGAAACGGCGCTATTGTGTTCTAGTAGTGGAAACCGGACAATATTTGATAGACTGTGCATTCGAATCTTAGTGTATAAATCACTCTGCTGAAATTCCGTGACCCAAGAACAGCACTAGCCGACCTATCTGAACTTTTTTGGATTAAAATTAAATAGCAATTCTACGACTTCTGCTATATCATCTGTGGCCGATTAAGTTATTGCTGTTCGGCTGTGGCCCATGTAATACGGTGTCAACTCAAGCTATATTACAGGGTAAGACGGACTCGACCAAGTCCATCATATTTTGGAAAAGTTTCGGTGCGTCCTTCAGACTAAATTGTACCAGAATGAATTGGAATTGACCTTGGAGTTCTTGTATCGCTACTTTCCACCGGTCTTTTGGTTAAACGACAATTTTACATAGGCCTTTCTGCTACCTGTAGGGATTAATTGCGCAGAGCCGGCATGTGATACTAGTCAGGTTTGGTCACCGAATTTATTTGGCGGAAATCAGCCACCGGTCGTAGTGAATTATTCCTTTTCGTGTCGTAAACCATAGGAGCTCGAAAGACAGATGAAGCTGGCTCAAGAAACCACGCCTCTATCATCTCTTGCGCTACCTCAATCGCTGTTGCTAGTTTCTTTGGAGGAGCATCATATACTATTTGTGTTTCATAATATTCGTTTAATTCAAACCATAGTTTAGATCGATCTACCGTTGCCTTGGGACTTGCTTAAATCGTGGAATTTGTATATATATTGTTGTACTGACTTTGAAACTTTCCACTACTGGCAGAAGACTTGTCTCTTCCAGCACCCTAGGGCTGCATATCGACCTTATGGAACTTGTAATCTTCGGCTTGGAAAGGCGTATACGTTTATTTGGGCTATAAGTAGACTTAACCCAGTTTTTGAAAGTCTAAAACCAACAGGGGTGTTTGAGTATTCGTTACAACAAAAGGCATATGGATATCATAATCTATTAGTGACCCATTCACCTGCAACCAACATCGACATGCCCGACTTCTGACACGATTTCGCCTTCGTATATTTTACGTTGTTCAACGGCCAGGTCATTGGTGATAACGACACAGATCCATTTTCCATTTGCATAATCACTGGTTGTCTATGGATGAAATCTAATTCTGTGCACCCGAAGTGTTCTTCTTTGGCCAGGAACACGATTATCAATATTAGTGAATTGGTGAATCTTATTGCCCCATTGAACTGGTCGTTCTTTTGAAGAACTATACTGATTTTGCCAAACCTTGGGCGGTGTATTGGTCGTAGCTGGTGTCTTTACATATTTAGCTTGCTTCCAAGCCACTGGCAGCTATTGCCAGTTCCGGATACGCTGTTTATGCCACGAAGAATTCCCATGAAACACGCCACCAACGCCGGCTGCTGTAACAGCTAATGTATGGTTTCCCCGCAATCAATATGATGATCAACATAGCTGAACTTTGTGGAGCCTGGGTGCCTATTTCCAGGCCTCCCCGCGGACTTGATATTGCACAATAACAGGTGAGGTCCAGCAACATGCATTATGGCCCATGTGGTGGCAAACTGGGCAATGACTCAATTAGCTTCTACAATCACCGATTGATGCGTGTTACAGTATAAAAGGGAATCTAACCCGGTTGTGGTTTAAGTCAGTATAACGCTGAAAACATCTCCTGAGGCCTGACACGGAATTAATACAACAATTGCCATTTAAATTATGCGTGCTGCAGGTCTACTGACAATTCTAATTGAAATGTACGATTAGTTAATTTCTGGACAGCCACGCGCTCAATGGGTGCTTCTATTTCAATTTTTTTTGCTCGAACAGAAGCTTCAAATTTTTCGAACTACAACTGGGGCCTTCCAACATTCAGGGATGCAAGCACAGGTTTAAATTCTGATTAAGGTAGGAAATAACTTATTGATTCTGACCGAGGTCCGTCTGCTGTCATCATAGCTCGGTTGCCATTGATAAGTTCTCAAATATGAGTCGGGTCATTTATGCGGATTCCCTCAGAGTATACTATAATCGTGTCATCCAACCTAGACTTAATTATCTCTAACTCCGCAGTTAGGTTGGTATTTTTGGCTGGTAACATTTTTATTAAGTTTTGAGAGCATCGATTGTCTTCTTTCATCGTAGTGCTCTGCGTGACCCACATATTAAAGAAGGAGGAGCCGGATTCCGGTCAGGACGAGGTTGTATATAAAATATTTTTACCTTTAGGTAAGTTCTTGAAAAGCGAATATATATCGACGTTCCACAACAGCCGTCTTTCTGGACTTCAAGGGTGCATTTGTCTCAACGAATCGTTAAATTCTACTACGAATTAATACACCAATTTACTACCAGAAAATGGTGTTCTTCAAGGCTATTCACTCTACTCCCAATCTGTTTCATTTTATAATAAATAATATTATGAAAACACTCTTCATGCGTTCAGGATGAACTTGTTGAAATTATCCCGGGCAGTAGATTAGCTGATTTTGACTATACAGACAATATCATATTATTATCTGAAAATCTAGATTCTACTGATGGACACTTTGAATTGATTAGCCGACATAGTTCCCACATTCACTACTAACTATGCATCCTCTAATTGTAAGATACTTTTACAGGATCGCCCATCACTCACTCCAACTGTAAATGTACACGGTACCAACATTATTGTTGCCGAATTGGTACACGGTACCAACACAATGGATTTCAATGTATGCTAAAGTTTACCAAAGTTGAGAATTACAACTATTTCTGAACACTTGTTAATCCGGAAAATCCATAAACTGGCTTTGATCGATATCAGTTATCACATTTCGCGGTAATCAGGACATCTTTCAATTAAAAATGAAACAGTTAGATACTGCTTGTAGCGGAGAAATAATATATATGCAATTCATAGTACCCTTTCCGTGTGCAAAAACAAACAGAAATTTTATCAGATACAAAGAACGCTTTTTTCTCATTATCTCCTCAATTATCTACTAATGAACATATCATTATATATAAATTGAAAGGCAACACAGGATAGAACTATGTAAACATAGAGTTTGTGAAAAAAGGAAACCAATCAATTGCGTGCGTCACCTCCAGTTCAAGCTCAATGCCTGAACATGCTTCTTCTGCTTGCATGAATCCTGCAGCAATTTGTTTATCCATGAGGCTTCGTATGTGGCTAGCTCCCTTTTTTATTTCATTTAGTAATAATTTTAAATGCTAAGTCTGGAGAACATATTTGTGATTTTTCAACGATGTGCTGTGCAATTGCAGACGTGTATTCAACATTTGATTTAAACCAGGCGTTTAAGTTCTCTCATTCGAGGAATTAATTTAAACGCCTTTTTTAAATCAAATGGTTAATATACCTCTGCAATTGCGCAACACATCAGTGCAACATCACACGGATCTTTGTGAAGCTGTTAGTGCAAAGCTACAACACGCGTACGCAGAACGCGAAATTTGAAAATATGAAGCTGGCACTCCGCAATCAAATTTCAAAAAAATACTTCGAATATGACCAGAAGGATAAACCAAATACAAAATAAACGAAAGATACAATCTAATGTATAAATTGGTTTCGCGCTAACAGGCGACTCATCAGTAGGAGCTGGTCTGACGCCCACACCCACAATATATTTGGGTGAGGAATGTGGGACAATTGGGCGGTACACTTGCATCAGCTGGTGAAACTGACGGTAGCTTTGCGTTTTGACGACTGATCGCTTTGGTGTCTATTCCGGGTTCATAAAATTGATTTCGATGATTTTGTCTTCACCACCTGTCGTTTGATCGGCATTACGCCGAAACGCCTTCCTATATGGATGCCGATTTTTGTAAACATGTTAATTATACGCAATGTCAAAACTGTTTATTTCAAATAAAAGATGCCAAATGCAATTATGCCTATTTGTGCGTCTGCCTTTGATTTCTTACGTAATATTATTTTGGTTGACAAAAAAAATGATAGCCACAATTAACCACCGGCCAAACTATGAACAATATGTACGACTAAGTGGTAAACTGGAAGACTTTGTTTGAAATGCTTTAGTGTCAAAACGGCTATTGACACTCTTCTTTTCATTTGAAATGTTTCATTTTCTACATTGTCTATTATTTTCAGAACCAAATGATTCTTTCTCATGCGCATCGTCAGTTCCAGATTTTCGGTCGAACGTCTTCACAAGGTATATGTTAGTACACAAAACATCGATTTCCGCCTGAATATGCGACAGGCTTCAATAATGATTTTTATTTCTGTAGATGTGAAATGCTGACTCTTAATCCATGCCGAGTCTCCAGCTTTTACTATCGGCTAATAAATATATAAGTATTATATTCTTGGAATGTTCCTTGTGTGTAGCTGCAAAATTGTGCAA
Source organism: Eudiplozoon nipponicum (assembly GCA_029291075.1). Classification (NCBI taxonomy): domain Eukaryota; kingdom Metazoa; phylum Platyhelminthes; class Monogenea; order Mazocraeidea; family Diplozoidae; genus Eudiplozoon; species Eudiplozoon nipponicum. Next base: position 15,797 of record JAQBSW010005088.1, on the reverse strand, counting down.
AATTTTGGCATGCTGAACAACTGTGTTTGGTTTTTGTTGATAGTTATTGCCAGTGGAATTTGGTTAAAATTTTTCTGCATATTTTCACAGCAAAACTACTGTCAGTTGATATGTTGCTCGACAACTGATTAAATAAAATGGGATTAGATTTTACTCCAAGTTCGCAAACTTGAATTAAAGAATTGATACCACCACCCGCGCAATCATTGGTTATTGAATTGTACTTAAATTATATATTAGTTCAAGAAATGTGGAATTGTCATATACTGCTGATCATGTTTGACAAAACTTGTTACTAGATTCGCCATGCTTAATACACGAAGATTTATGTTAGTTCTCTGCAACATATTAAATGATGATATTAAATGTGTTAAATTATGTTGAATGAATGGCAGGTGATCAAATTGGTCATTATACTCAATTTTTATGGAATTAAGCCTATTCGAAGAGATATGGTGTTGATAAACTTTACAGGTTCGTCAAATATTATTTATAGTTAATTGGCTTCACGCATTGCTAAAGACCTGCTGGGGAGTCGACTCTTCTACAGTTTTAATACACTTAGTTATGTTTATGACCAAACAATTTAAGTTCAGAGCGTTATGCCGAAACTTACTAAGAAGTCTCCGGAAATCGTTATCTTAATTTTTCAAGTGATTATGCGTGCAGCTAGGTCTGATACATTGGGCGTAATTTAAAATAAGGATTGCTTTTTGCACGCAAATTATCCTAAAAATGACGATTTAGATTTCGAAACGCCAATTTTAATAACAACATTATTCAAACGCCTGCTAAGTTGTTATAAATTTGCATGAATGACTTTAGTTATTCATTTTGTTTTTTCAATTAAATTTGCAGTCTTCATTGACAAAACTGGATAAAAACAATTAATTGCACACGTGAACCGTCAACTATAATTATTAGAAATGCAGCAAAATTTTGAAGAGATGGTCACGAGTTTTAAGTTAATAAATAAAATAGAAATAAAATTTTTTAACCTAAGAAATATTAGGCGTTGTGCTATAAGTTTATTATAAAAAATTCACACAACAAAATTTTAAAGGACCATTGGCTTTGCCTCAGATATTAATTCGAAATTAATATCTGATTCTTTATGTATTACATTTAAAAAAGCATATCAAAAAGATTATTCATAAAAATCACACATCAAATCAGGCGAATTTCGAGCTTTTTAAAAAACTAACTACCCGTTGCGTTTTTTGGATGAAGTCAGCTGCGTTACCCTTTTTATCTGTTACATAAACAGGAAATTTAAGTAATTAAACGAATATTGGTTGCGCAAGCAGTAACAACAATTATTTAAAGAAAGATTGCGATCTTGATGTAAACAACACTCTCTTTATGTATTCTTGTTATCACCGCGCTTGAACCAACGTTCGTTTAATTATGTAAATGTTCAATTGAATACCACTTCTCCAAGTAATGTACTGCTTGATTTATAAGGACAAATTATGGGTGGTTAGTTGGAAATTCAGGTTAACAGAGATGCCAGATAGGATCCATTTATAGGAAAGCCAAACAAAAATCATTAGTAAGTGTATACCTAAATATGTGTGTAGCATACGGCAGGGCGGCTCAGTGGTCAGAGACACAAATTCCGAAGCAGACGTGGCCTGGTTCGAGCCCAGTCCGCAGCAAATTGTGACCAGTACGTGAAGAGACTCCAGGAAGTCGAAACCAGTCTACACATTATGCAGCGCTTAGTTTATGCTGATAAATGTATGCATCTGATGGGACTGGTGCGTAAATCAAGATCGCAAACGTATTTTAATTAATAGAAAAACAAGAAAGTTTTTCATTAAAGGTGTATAAATTAGTTAAATTAGTAGGTATTTGTGCGCGCGTCTCCTAATGTGCGTTTTATGCGTCAATCTAGCCCAATCCCTCTGCGTCTTTAAATTAAGTTTTTGAACTTGAAATTAACAACAATCCAACTTCATTTGACCAGTCGCACTACATGGCAAACTGAAAATTATTTCTGTAATTATTGCTGATATATTATGTAATCAAGGTGGATCACATTAACACACATTGTTGCTTATATGTATACTTTTATATCTACATGAATGTTTATTTTGCTTGTACAGACATTTTTAAATGAAAAATTAAATTTGTACAGGATATGACCATAAATAAAGGTTTATTCAGCTGATATCCCATTCATTATATAAGGCCACATATGCGATCTTGTCAGAACGTTGGAGTACTACTATATTATGTATTTATTATTCTCACTCTCTCTATAACGTATTGTAAACAGGATGAGATGAGGTATACTGGGAATTGTGGATTACTGAAGTATAATATAAATGGAAATTTTACTCGCCCAGCAAAGCAATTTAAAATATCGTGGCATCATGGATAGGTATATGTGTCATTCCATTTATTCCATAAATGTCAAATTAGATTAGAATTCACATATATCCTTGTTACTAACACAATAGTAATAGTGTTAGTATCCTTTACAGACTCTGTATATATATATATATATATATATATATATATATATATATATATATATATTATATAGTGTGAGTTAGTTGAAGTCGCATTGTCGAGACTCTATATGAAGTTAGCTTCACTAATGCTGACTTACACATCTGTCTAGGAGATTGTACCGTCCTATTATCCCACAATCCTCATCCAAATATATATTGGTTATAGGGCGTAATACCGGCTCCTACTGATGAGTCGCTAATAAGCACGAAACGAATGTGCATGAGATTATACTTTCCGTTCATGCTGCCTTTGGTTTACCCTTCTGGTCACAACTGAACTAATTTGTTACTAGGTTCGCAACACCTAATACAGACTTGCATATATATTAGTTCTCCGCAACAAACAGCATTTATCCTTGTATAGGTTTGTGTGTTTGTGTTGATAGTTTCGGGTATACATGTGGGTATATAAGAATAGTTAGTAAAGCCAAATATTGAAGCAAACAAGAAAAATAATTTAGGAAGTAAAATAATTATAAATAGATCTGTCTTGAATGAAGATATCACATTTGCCACAAGCTTTTTTCTGTGAGTAAGGCGTCAATTCTGAAGATAGTACTAGAAATGAAGTCCAGAAAATTCGGAAAAAATCGGCAAATATTAATTTAAAAACATTTCCGGACAAGCAATGTAAAGAGGGCTTCAGATTAATGGGACCATTAAGAACTCCTAAATCAACTAAAAAAAGCAAGCTATGCACCTGGAAATGTAATGGAATCAAGATATTACCGACCTACAAGTGCTATCAATAATTAAACGAGCATTGGTTGCGCGGGTGGTGATAACAATTATTATAATCAAGGTTGCGGTCTTGATATAACATTATTATTATTAGTCAGTGGAAGGTAGATTGAACGGTTTCGTCGGAGACGCTACTTGCTGACAGGAATCTGGTGCTGTAACCACTGATCTATCCGCCCAGGATGGCTCAGTGGTTACAGCACCAGACCCGAAGCAGACGTGCCCAGGTTCGTATCCTGTCCGCGGCAAATTCTGGCCAGTACTATGAGTTCCCAATAAGGACGAAACCGGTCTACTGGATGAATTGCCTTTTCTACACTATACAATTCTTAGTTTATACTGACATGTGTAAGTAATTAATGGGTCAGGTGTTTATATCAAGACCGCAACCTTGATTATAATAAAGTGCTATCAATTGTCCCAGAACCGTAAATTGTGGTATCAGCTAGAACAACGACACCACTAGGCAAATGTAATTACCTTTTAAGAAATATATCAAAATATGGCAGTTGTTTCCAGATTGGGGAAAAATAAAATGGAATGTTTTAAAGGCTTTTTAAACCTTCATTTCATAATTTATTTCTAATATTACAGTATTAATACAACAAATGTGTTAACTCATAATTAAATATGCTACATAACATATAATTTATTTGATGGCAGAGAGGGATGAATTTCAAGTCTTTGAACTGAATTTTGTTCTGATTAAAATGCAGGTCACGAATATTTTTGAAACTACATTTTGAGTATCCAGTAGGGATGAAACCGGCCTTGAAGATAAACTTCATGTGGTTTCTTATACATTGTCAGGTTTATAACTAAAAAATATATGCACTACCAAATCCGTCCATGATGAGTTAATTGATTATATATATATATATAAAGGATCAGAAAATGATCTTATTACTATCTGAATGGATGCCTCAGATCACCCTCTTTCTAATGGCGCTGAATTTAGCGGAATATGCTTTGTCAAAAACAATAATGGGATAATCTGTGAAGGCATACGGGTTTAAATAAGTAGCCGTTCGAAAAGTATAATTTTAGAAAACAGTATGGCCGTTTGCCAGACAATCCTGAAATCTTTGTCAATTGAATCGAGTTACTTTCTAGAAGACTAGTATTAAAGTTCAATAGCATGTCGTTCATTTAATTCATTGTTAAAACGAGGGTCCCTTTTTTTCTTAACCTTTACAACTAAATTTAGAAATTGTATTTTTAGTTCTGTTACAAGGTAAACTAAGTGCCATTTACTTGGTCAAGCATACTTTAGAATGTATTTTGTGTTATACTCTAATAAATGTCTCAGACATACTGTAAAACCTTGTAAATTTAGCTATAAATATACGATTAACTATTGATTCACTTTTTGTTATATCAAATTTTAGGCTTACTTTGTCGTTTATAAACAAGCTGATCGGGCTTCACCTTCAGAAAAAATTACCAATTCCAATAACCAATTCTAAAGAGAACAACGTCTGCAGTTAATTTCTACTGCTCTTAAAATCTTTTAACGCAATCTATTTGGTAGAAGTATTCTCCATTTGAACAAATTAATTGTAATGTTAATGTAATGGCCACAGTACTCTGAATGCTATAGGAATCTAGGCTTCCCTATGGTATACAGGTTTTAGATAATAGAAACAGCTAACTTGCAATTGGCATGCAATTTTTTGCAGGGAAAGAAAATAATAAACACATTGAACCTTCCGTTTAAATAAATCCCCTCTAATGGTGATAATTATGGTTGGCTAATACAAAGTTATCTATTTTCTTAAAAGCTTAATTCCTATTGGCTACATTCAAATTGCCTTGTAAAAGGCGTATAATGTTATTTCATATAGGCTCCAAATCAATACGGTAATTAAGCATAATGTTTTATTACTTTATTACTTATTCAACTAAAACTTGAAATATAATCAATCCATCTTCTAATGTTAATATGTGACAGAAATTGCTACTTACTTACATTGTTGCATCAAGAGTTTCATTTAAAATACAATTTAATGTTCATATTGATTGGCAATTTGAAGAAGGCGGCAAAATGTCATAAGCACACTATAACTAATCACTGGAAGAAGCAACTTGTAGGATTTTAATGAAGAATCGGGTGATATTAAGAATTATTTTGCGGCGATACTTATCTTCGTCATAAAAGCATGGAACTGATGCTATTAGCCTTTTCTGTGTGTAAAGGTATGATAGGGGAATGATCTTATGTCACAATATAAATACCTCCTATCTACGCCGTATAATGTTTTTTCAAATTGCACTAGAATGACCATAATATGCATACCTTTTTTAGTTTGCACACCAAAGTCACTGGGCATAAAAGCGACTCAAATGATGCGAAGTCGTTACTGGAGCGAAAAGCATGTGTCAACATGACCAAATCATTTTTCAGGCTGTCTTCGGTTTATGATCCCGGTTATAAGCAAACGGCGCATCAAGAATGCCATGGTTAATCCAGATTCGTATATGCGTTAGCTCCAAGCGACAAAATGCAGTAAATGGTTTTCAACAACTTATAAGATTGACGTAGAATTAAAAAATTAAATTATGCGGAAATTGTATGTTGCTTCGTTTATTTCAAAATCACATCCTATTTGAGCTAAGTTTCTACATATTTGCACAATTTATCATGTGTACAAGTAAATACTATCTGCACCAATTAAATGACAACCTTTAGTTTTGACCACCTACAGCGTTTTTCTTCCACGTACATTATTATAATTATCTATCTAAGTGGAGTGGGATCATTTGGGAGAATAAAAATTTTATGCGGAGTCAAGTTAAAGTGTAGACAAAGTGTTAACGTTCGCATGATTAAATTCAAGTTAGTCTCTCTCACTAAAAGAGCGCATATTTGAGAATTACTGAAATATGTAAATATTTTTACATCACACGCGTATCAAGTACCTTAAAAATCAAAAAGGTTGAAATTTATCACATAATATTGTTCGATACGTTTTAAAAGTATATCAACAGTATTTGTTCACGTGGTTTAATGGAATTGAAATTTACATTATGATTTAAATGTTCAAAGATTTAACTTGAATCCGATTTGCTTGTTTTTTTTAATGTCAGCCGTAAATAATCGATAAATGTCGAAAGTCTGGTATTTTAATTCGGCTGTGTTGCAGAGCAACTTGTATCTGTAGTTTTACCACATGAACCAAAGAGGAGCATAAGAATGTCAAAAAGAAATATCAATTAATGTACATTAACCTAGAGGCTACATTAGAGAACACAATTACCTCAATTAGGAAGTGCTTATCGAAAAGTAATTATTATTCATAAATTAATCATTATTTGGCTGGTTAGATAAAGCACTAACGGTCCTGTTTTATCTGTGCATAAAAAAGAATAAAATTAGCTATTAAATAAATAATTAATTAACAAGAAAATATTAGGAGTAATTGTAGTAGTTACAGTGAAGTTAGACAGCACTGTGTGATATACAATTAGTGTTATAATATATTTTGTTTATATTTAACCCTAAATTAAATAAATAGTTGATAAATAAAATAGTATACGTAATTAAGGCATGGATTAGAAATTTAGAAGAAATATCATGGCGCACATGTTGTCAGTAAATTTGAAAGTTGGGAATTAGAATTAAGATTTCAAGAACTTAGATAACATTGGATTAGCCATTCATAATTAGCATCTTTCTAAACGGACTTTTGTGTGTGTCCTGGAAACAAGACTCATAAGTTTGTATAATTTCTTTTAGATGTAGAAGAATTCCAACATTATCTCGTATTTTTGAGTGGAGAGCTCGCGGAATTCCATTCCAATAGGACTCGCCCCTTTTATGGGAACATTAATTTAACTAACGATTGAATCAAAATCTCTCCAATGAACAACTGAGATAGCAATGACGATCAGTGGCTCTAGCCTGATAAATGTGATCGAAAAGCATAATTTCGGCAATAAAAAGCCGCAAGTTTTAAAATTATACGAGAAACGATAGATATTGACTGATTAGCCCTCACATTTAACAACTATCATTACACCAACTCAAAAACTGCTATTTCACTTACTTGAAACCCTAGAATAACTTAATAAGGTGAAATATTAATGACTAGAGGGAGGCGAGATGTAGACTAGATAGAAAGATCCAACCAAATAGGCTAAAGAAGCGAGACCATACAGAACTTCAAACAGCGTTTAATCTAGTACAATTTAATTTAAAGGAAAAATTGTATCGTCGATAGAGTTTGCTATGGTTTAGGCTGTATTTATTGAAAAAACGAAATTCCTCGAAAACATGTATTACAAAATAAAATCTCGAAAGAAACACAGATGAATAGGATGTGGATTGCTATAGTAAGATTAGGAAATAAATTAAATAGACACAAAGAATTAGAAACAGAATGATGAATGCATTAAGTATATATTATCTAGCATTAAATTAGTTAATAAAGGACAAGAAGATATAACGTTTAGAGCCTGAACTAAAAAGTGATCTGTTTGATAATTTTTTTCGGTTGTTTAATAGATATTATTTAGATGGTGCTGGCACTGTGCCCCAAACCAATATTTTTAATTTAAAAAGTAATGTGGAACAAAGGACAATTCCATTTCGTAGACACGTAGCATTATGTTAATGTTATAATCAATTTACTATTGAGAAGGCGCAAATCAACTTCAGTTACGGCGAGAAACTGTCAAATGTAGGACAACATGTGTTTATAACACACTTTCGTTGTGCAAAAAGAAGGAATTTTAACAAATAAAAGAACCGTTTTTTCTCATTATTTCGTCAAGTATTTATTAATAAATAATACACACTCATATATATTTTATTTAAAGGGCAAATAAAGATGTAAACCTTGAGGGTGTGTGAACTGATGGAATAATCACTGAAGAAAGAGTTTTATACCTGATTAAAAATTTATTTTTATCTTTGAACATGTAAAATGTGCTACGAAATTTAATGATGCTCGCCTTCAAAAAGGCTTCATGTTTCTGAACACCTGTTACATCAGCAAAAGCACATGTAAGCTAACTCGATTGACATCAGTTATCGCATTAATGACGTAATCATGACATCATTTGATTAGAGTGATAATATTTATACATTCTCTATTGTTTGGAACTGGTATTTATTCATATACTTATTTTGCATAGTAAACCTATTAAAAATAGTCATGTAGGACCAGATCGATCGGCTGAATTGGCGTAGATCAAAATTTTAAGTTAAACGATAAAAGACTTTTTTGTGTTTTAATCTATGAACTTGTGGACAAAATTTACAAGTCGAAAAGTTTACAATACTATCAAAACACAGATAATCATGAAGTTTGATGCCAAGGAGCAATTGCCAATGCTCCCCAAATAATTTAGTCTTCACATTTCAATTTAATTGCGATAACATATACATTAAAGGTATAAAAAAGTAATTAACCAACAGAATTCGACAAAATTTACCGCAGAAATTGATTAGAACGGTCCCAGCACAATCAGGAATATCAGCTATTTCGGAGCATATGTTTAAGACAGGGCACACAAAAAATTTAATAAATTTCTTTGTTATGCCTAAAACGTAATCCGAAAAGTAATTAAATATATAAGAAGCTCCTTATATTAAATAAAAAGCACCTGATGTATATATTAAAAAGGGCCACCATCATTATATTATTACTCAACTGACTACGAGTCACGCAGACAAACAACAATAAATTTATGTCCATGTGAACCATACCATCCATTGGGTCATTATCACTAAGCCATCAATTGGATTGACAAAGGAAACGGAAGTAAAACTATCTGCAGAAATAGCATCACTATCATCATTAAAAGTGACAGAAATTTTACAACAAAACGAGCGAACAACTTTGCAATCTGCATAGCCTGAGCTGTTACTAGGGTAGGGAGCAAGGTATAATTTATCACGAGTAAATATGGGGATAAAACACGCGTACAGGCAATAGCCAACGAAAACCAAATCCATCAATACAAAAATATCCATAACTTAAAAGTATTTTTGTTATAAAATAAGAAGTTTTTCTATACACACAGACACACATCCATTACGCATTTAACCACCACCAATCATGTGATTGTTGCAAAGAAATAAAATTTAGACTGAAGATAAAACTAATTCACTTCATTTTATAATCTGATTTAATTGAGGAGGAATCCAAAACAATATTTTGTTTAAGTAGCAAATTATTCCATATAAAATGTACACCAATATATATATATCAGCCAAGAATGTTGAAAACATGAAATGAAGTTAAGGCCGACTTTGCATGGGACTTGGTTTTGTTTCTACCTATATTGATTGGGTCGTTTATGCGGATTCCATCAGAATTTATTATTAATGTATCATCCAGCCGAGAATTAGTTATAGCTAATTCTGCAGTCAAGTCTTTCATTTGTGCAATCAATCTACTAATTAATGTTTCCAACCCATCAGAAGCTATTTGTTATCTTCACACAGATATTTTATTTTTACTCAATTATATATATATATATATATATATATATATATATATATATATATATATATATATATATAGGATTTTGCTCGTATAAAGAGCATCGATTTAGTAAAAAAATTTCCAAATATTTATTATTTTATGTTCACTTCTGCGGCTCGAAGCCTGCTTCCATCATTGTGCCGACTGCTTATTCATAAAACGGGCGCTTCTGTGAGGACTTTCTGTTGAATTCATGCCAGCCCTATATAGGACCCTTAGTGAGTTCTTAGTCTCAAAGGTGGCTATTGCTACATCTTCCCCCCTCAGAAGTTGGCATTGGCACAGTGCTTAAACGGTCAAGTGCGACAGCTCGTGGTCCACTGGGTATGTTAACGACAACTGTATGGTGCTCTGCGTCCAAGTTTTTCTACGCGATACGGCTCATCAGTTATATCCTGCAGTGCACATGGGCTCGACCTTCGCGACCATGACAAAGTCACCGAGGCTTAGGCGAGTTCTTTTAGGTCGCCTTGCATAGGCTTGTCGTTATGTGGCGTCTACATATTCAGTTAACTATTTTTGGCGCTTCTGAATATTCGCTATGCTGCAGCGCTCATGGGATCCTGGGATTACGGGTTCACCTGGCCGTCTAATATGCCCTCCATAGACCATAAGTGTTGGAACGAATCCTGTTGCTGTTGATACTGTAAAGCGCATTGCCCACTCGACCAAATGTAAATTGTCTCTCCACGTTCCCGGGCTCTCTTGGCACCAACATCGCAATACCTCTTTCGTCGTCCGGTGTGCTCGCTCAGCCGTCGAGTTGGTCTGCGAGCGATAAGTAACTGCATGGGAATTTTTTATGTCGAAGTCTTTCCATCTCTGATTAAATTCTCTTGACTCCAACTATGCAACTTGGTCGGTAACAAATTGTGGTGCAACAAATTGGCTGAGCCTCTTCTAAGCACGTTATAATCTTCTCTGTTGTGATTTTATTCAGTGTTACAAACTCGATCTATCGGGTAAAATTATCGACTATGGAAAATAATCGCCTATTCCGCCACCAGGCACCGGTAGTGAACCTATCAGGTCAATATGTAGAAACTGGTTCCGTGCAGTGGCATTGAAAGCAATCGGAGTGATCTCTTCTCTTTATTGTGGCTTACAACGTTGACATGTAGTGCATTGTTGACAATAGCCATGAATTTCTTTGGGCATGCCAGGCCAATAAAATCGTTTTTGCAATGTCTCAATGAAACGCTCGGCGCCGGGATGTTCCAACGTTTCATGCCAAAAAGCCATCATTTCTGTCCTTAAAGACTCCAGCACAAATCGTTGCACCATTTGTCCTTATTTTCGCACCTATAGGCTGTTTTGCAGGTCTAAAGTTTTATATGGAATGGTCACCACTGTGCCGTTTTTTAACTGATTGATTATTTTCTAGCATGTGGCATCATTTCTCTTTTCTTCAGAGACTTTGATAAGTGGTAAAACCCACACGGCTGAAATTCCCTTGAGCTCATGTCTACCGCATTCTCGATACCAGCTCCAGGATGAATTTATACATCGTATTCTTCCAGCTATTCAATGACTCGGTGTACTCGTTTCTTCTCAATACCCAGTGATCTCCAATGCACTAGTGATTTGTGGTCGGAAAAGTCGTCTATATATCCACCGATGACAAAATACCCAAACTTCCTTAGTGTCCATTGTACGGTAAGTAATTCGTTTTCTGTGACGGTATAGTTTTGTTCCGCCTTAGTGAGTATGCGACTTATATATTGTGCGAGACGTCCGTCAGCTTGTAGCACTGCTCCTATTCAAATATCTGACGCGTCTTTAACAATTGACATATTACCTACCGGGAAAGTCAAAATAGTTGCGACTATTAATTGCTGCTTGCATAGAGTAAACGCCTTTTGCGCCTCCTTCCTCCAACAAAACTGTATCTCGGCGTAAGTTAACTTCGACAAGGGTTTTTGCGTCACCACCATCCTGCCAGATATGGTCTATTGAAATTCACCATACCAATAAATTGGCACAATTGGTTTCTTGTTGCAAACACCGGATAGTTGTACATTTGAATCTAATGGCATACATCCCTCCGCTGAGATTGAGTGACCCAGGAACCGCACTTTCCGACCTATCTGTACCTTTTCTGGATTAAAATGTAATCGCCATTCTACAGCTTTGGCCAACATCTTCTACAGCCTAACACGTAATTCGTGTTCAGTAGTGGCCCACATAATAACATCGCCGACGTAAGCAGTTGTACAGAGTAAGTCGGATACGAAAGAGTCCATCATTTTTTGGAACACTTCAGGTGTATTTTTATAATCAAATGGTACCCGAGTGAATTCGAAATGACCTTGGGGTAACTGCATCGCTAACTTCCATCGGTCTTCGAATCCCATGCCAATTTGCCAAAATCCCTGTTTAAGATCAAACACGGAAAACAATTTGCCTCCAGCTAGCTGTAGGAACAGATCATGCAGAGCCGGCATGGGATAAGAGTCAGGTTTAGTCAACAAATTTAATTTCCGGTTATCAGCTGCAAGTCGGAGCGAAAAATCCTTTTTCGTAACGTAAACCATTGGATCTCGTAAAACAGATAATGATGGTTCAAGAACGCCGGAGTTTTATCATTTCTTGGGTTGCTCGAGTCGCTGCTGCTAGTTTCTTTGGAGGAGCACCATATACTTTTGGTGGTTCTTAACCTTTATTTAGTTCTAGCCATAGCTTAAACTGGTCAAACGTCGGCCCTGGACATTCGATGCAATCAGGCAGTTTGAATATAATGTTATATCGAGTTTAGAGATTCGTCCACCACTCGGGCAGAAATCTTGTCTCCTCCTGCACCTTAGGGGTACATATAGACTTTATTGAATTTATGCTTTCAAGACTGGATATGAATATACGCTTATTTTGACAGTCTATCGTCTAAACCCATTTTCTAATGAAATCAAATCCCAATAAGGGCGTTTGCGTATTCAAAACAACAAAAGACATATGGTAGATATTTTCATTTATTGATAATTTCCTGTCCCATTCGCCTGCAGCCTCCATCGACGCGCCCAATGCCTGACACAAATTTGCTTTCGTAGGTTTTACGTTGTTTAATGGGCAAGTCATTAGTAATACTGACGCATCAGTTCCCATATCCAATCGCATTATTACTGGCTGTCCGTTGAAGAAAAATCCTTACATGTGGCAACGTTTCCCATACTTCTTTAACTTCGAAGGCCATATGATTCGGAACAATTTCTAGGTTGCTCTGCTGGTCATCTCCCGATCTACCAATCTGAGCCTCCAAATGATTACTCTATTTCGCTAGATCCTGGCTACCCTTATTGGTGAGATGGTGGACCCTATTTCCCTATTGAACTGTCCGTTATCTAGGAGCACTATAGTGCATTTACTGCCCCTTAGACGATGTATTTGTCGAAGCTGGTGTCCTTATATATTGATTTGCTTCCTCGCCACAGGCTGTTGCTGTCTGTTGCGGACTTGTTTATTATGTCGCGAAGAATTTCAGTGAGGTATATTGCTCCTGCCAAATGTTGTAACCGGACCCATGCGTGCAGTCTCGGCTGTCGGTTTGTTTGTCATCATAGCCGAACTTTGAAATGCCTGAATCCTTTCTTCCAGGCCTCTCTGGGCGCTGGATATTCCACCGTGTCTGGTAGAATCCAGGAGCATGAACATAATGTTCTCATGCGGTTGCAACCCGGGTAAAGAATTCGTTAGCTTAGAGAACCACTGTTTGATGCGTGACATGGTATCAAGGGGCATCTCACCCAGTATTGGTTTGAGACTGTACAATTCTGTAAAGAACTCCTGAGGCCTGGCTCGGAAGTGATCTAACACTCGTCTTTTGTACTCTTCATATGTGAGATCGACTGGCAACTCTAATTGGACTGCTACTGTCCGGTCGACTAATTCCTGGACATTCACGCGTTCAATAGATGCTTCTATTGTAAATTCTTGTGCTCGAACTGATGCTTCAAATATTTCGATCCATAACTGTGGCTTTTCCACATCCAAACGTGCAAGCATTGGCTTAAATTCTGATGATGGTCGGAAAAAACTCGTCGATTCGACTGAAAACACCAGCATATTTCATTCTGATTCCTCTTGGGCGTGGTTCCCATTGATTTTTCCACCTATATTGGTTGGGTCGTTTATGCAGATTCCATCAGAATTTATTATTAATGTATCATCCAGCCGAGACTTAATTATAACTAATTCTGCATACCAGTCGTTCATTTGTGCAATCAATCTTTTTATCAATGTTTCCAAAACCCATCCAATGCCATTTGTTATCTTCACACAGATGCTTTATTTTTAATCAATTATATATAGGATTTTGACAAATTAACAAATATTTATTATTTTATGTTCACTTCTGCGGCTCGAAGTCTGCTTCCAATATTGTGCTGACTACTTCATCATAATACGGATGCTTCTGCGAGGACTTTCTTTTGAATTCACGCCAGCCCTATATAGAACCCTTAGTGCTTCCTTAGTCTCAAATGTGGGTATTACTACACTTGGAAAGCCCAACGTTAATTCCAGTGCTCGAACAAACTTATTTTGTTTGCAAAGATTTTGTCGCCTTCGATTTATCAATATCGATTCCAAATTGAGGAGCATTCTAACACACCTTGTGTTAATTAAAATTGGAAACAGTGTTGTTAGCATGTCACCATTTTTTAGAGGAAAACGCTTATTTAGTTATAGACGTACTGTCGACACCAATCGAATTCGGCACCGAGCATGTTGATATGTGCTCCGTGAAGCTTGAATTCATTTAGAATATCCATGGTTTTATCTCGTGGTTAGTAGATGTGCACTATCAATTTAGCAAACCTCCGATTGATTCACGTTTTCAAGTACGCATCGAATTCTTCTTCGTAGTGGCTGTGTTGATTTGTCATTTTCTTCCAAAGGCTTCAAAATCGTTCATAATAAACACTGTAAATGAGCTACCATGTAATATTCGTTGATTGGCAATGTTTCTGTATTTCATTTCTAGTACTTTCGTCAGACTTCTGATCACAAACAGTAAAATACTGACAATATTGCTTAAAACTGTTATTGTCAGCATTGCAATGTGTGCGATGCGCTTCATCGACTTTTCACATTTTTATTGTTAGGGAATACACCCGGGTTCCTTATCAGCTGTATACACATTCACAACTGGTTTCATAGTATAATTAGGTTTATACTTATCTATAAAAGGTGGCAAGTAACCGTTAATGGCAAGAGTATTACGCACACCATCTAACTCATTGATATTTTCAAGGTTGCGTTGCCGATATAAACACCTGACCATTTATGTATAAAAAATTTTCAGTATGAACTAATCATTGTATGGTGTTGAAAAGGCAATTCATTCAGTAGACCGGTTTCGTCCTCATTTAGATCTCATCACGCACTATTCAGAATTTGCCGCGGACAGGGCTCGAACCTGAGCACGTCTGCTTTTGAATCTGGTGATCTAACCGTTGAACCGCTCTGCCGCAAACTACCCACAATTTTTAGTTGTATAACAACTAATGCTACTTAATTAGCCTTTCCTTTAGGTAGAGCCCATATAGCATCCTTTTAGCACTAAAGTTCCAAATAACCGTCCACAATCTGTCATTAGAGATCAGATACTACGTTACATTGGGAAGCGGTATTTAAATGAACATTTATATAATTAAACGAGCATTGGTTGCGTGGGCGGTGATAACAATTACTATAATCAAGGCTGCAATCTTGATATAAACACATCATTCATGGAAATTAATTTGGCAATTCTACGGCATGCGTATGACTATCGAAGAACAAAAATATGTCATCAAAATAACGGTTGTACAGCTTCACTTTATTTAAGAAATGAAAGTTAGCTCTTCCCAACATGTACATAATCAATTTAACAATAATTGTTTGCGCGGGTGGTGGTAACAATTATTTAAATCAAGTTTGCGAGTTTGAAGTAAACACAAAATTGAGATATGCGGTTCTCACCTCTAGCAGTCTCGCATATATTGAACTTGACTGGAAATGTCGACTGCACAATTTCTATGCAGTCACGACATTTCCAGTCAAGTTCAATGTA
>JAQBSW010005087.1:0-61183 GCA_029291075.1 Eudiplozoon nipponicum | reverse complement strand
TCGATTTTGTTGCGTTGCCTCAAGTTGTAATCGATGAACCAGTCCGGATAGCCATTATTTCTCAACGCTTCGCGAAGCAAATTTAGCTCTATTTAAATGTTGTCCGATGAACAAATCCTGCGCATTCGTGTGCCCAAATTTATTATTAGGTTCCTTTTGTACGCCCTTGGCACACTATTCATATAATGGATATACTGTGCAGTCCAGCTTGATTTCTTGTGAAATGACCTTGAGAGAGTACCTTCTTTATCTCTCGTTATTCCTACATCTAGGAAGGATAAATATCCGTCTTTTTCTTCTTCTATTGTAAACTTGATTTCCTGGTCTACCTTGTTTATATATATATTTGAAGAAGGACCATTGTTGGTGTTAAACATGAATATTTTCTATTTTAATTATATATTTATTACGTTAGTCACCTTATATAAATATATAAAATACATGTCAATATGTATAAAAACATATATATATATATAAGCAACAGTGTGGGTCCAATATCTATAATCCTATCTATATATATGCATATATATATATATATATATATATATATATATATATATATATATATATATATATACATTAGTAATAAATATTTATTAGGTTATGCACACCTTATATTAATATATAAAATACATATCAATATGTATAAAAACATATATATATATATATATATATATATATATATATATATATATATATATATATATATATATATACGTTTGCATATTTCAAATTATTATTTTATTCTTTTCTTACTGTTTTTTTATTTACCAATTAATCAAATTGTATATTTATTTATTCACACCTTATATAAATATATAAAATACATATAAATATGTATAAAAACATATATATATAAATATAAGCAACAGTGTGAGTCATATATATATATATATATATATATATATATATATATATATATATATAATTCAAATATTTTACCATCTTAAATAAATATATAATTTAATGGTAATGTATAAATTGATTAATGTCCACCTTTTGGTTTCGGAACGAGGTTACCACATTTGCTTAAATCTGCTATTGTGAGTATTTTGCTGTGTATAGTTGCCTGAGGATGGTGCTGGAAAGTAGGCACCGAAACAAAAATGTGATAGAACCGCATTTCCATTGGAACGAATAATAAGTCAACCCGATCAAAGACAAAACAAAATTAGAAATTGTGATCAATCGGATCTTTGTGAAACTGTCCGTGCACGGCTATTACCCGCGTACGCAAAACGCGGCATTGGAATAAATGTTCCACAGTTTGATGGATTCTTTCCTGTCTGACATAACTTGTACAAAAGCTTAAGTGGACGACGTTATTATGTGGGTTACTACTGAACACGAATTACGTGTTAGGCTGAAGATGTTGGCCAAAGCTCTGGAATGACGATTATATCTCAATCGAGAAAAATTTCTGATAGGTCGGGAAGCGCGACTCCTGGGTCACTCAGTCTCAGCGGAGAGATGATGCCATTAGATTCGAATGTACAGCCATAAAGTATTATCCGGTGCCTAATACTAGATGACAATTTTGCCGCTTTATTAGTATAGTGAATTTCTATGGACCATATCTAGTAGGAATGGCGGATTCCGCAGCAACCAGTGTCTAAACTAACTGGTGCCAAGAAATCATTTTGTTGGATGGAGAAGGCTCAAAAAGCGTTTATTCTATGCAAGCAGAAGTTGATAGACGCAACTTTTTTACTTTCTCTGTAGGTAATATGTTATTTGTTACAGACGCGTCAGATATTGCAATAGGAGCTGTGTTACAAGCCGACGGACGTCCTGCGAATTATATAAGTTGCAATCTCACTAAGGCAGAACAAAACTATAACGCCATAGAAAAGGAGTACTTGCCGTACAATGGGCGCTACGGAAGTTTAGGTATTTATTAATCGTTGGACACATACACGTCTTTACCAACCACAAGGCACTAGTACGTTGGAGATCACTGAATATTGAAAAGAATAGAGTACACCGAGCCATTGAAGAGCTGGAAGTTTACAACGTATCAT
Organism: Eudiplozoon nipponicum; assembly: GCA_029291075.1. Taxonomy (NCBI): domain Eukaryota; kingdom Metazoa; phylum Platyhelminthes; class Monogenea; order Mazocraeidea; family Diplozoidae; genus Eudiplozoon; species Eudiplozoon nipponicum. The sequence continues at coordinate 59,162 of JAQBSW010005087.1, read as the reverse complement.
TTTATCCTAGAGCCGGGATCAAGAATGCGGCAGCCGATACGCTCAGTAGAATTTCTGCTGTGCCGGTTTCACCACTTATCAAAGTCTCTGAAGAACAGGAAAAGGATGCAACATGCCAGAAAATAGTCAACCAGTTAAAAAACGGCATAGTGGTGTCCGCATCATATTAAACATTGAGCCTGCAAAACGTTCTGTTGTTGCAGAAAGAAGGACAAACAGTGAAATGATTTGTGCTTGAGTTTATAAGAACAGAATTGGTGGCCTTTTGGCAAGAAACGCTAGGATATTCCGGCGCCTGGCGACTCATTGAGACATTGCAGTCACGATTTTAATGGCCTGGCAGGCCAAAAAAATTGGTACGTATTGTCAGCAGTGCATTACATGTCAACGTTGTTAGCCACAAAAAAGAGTTTCTTCATATCGACCTGGTAGGTCCACTGCCGTAGCTCGTGGCAGGGTGTCCTATGTGTTTTCCGTGGTTGATAATTTTACCCGATGGGTCGAGTTTGTACCACTGAAGAAAATCACAACAGACAAAATTATAACATGCTTAGAAGAACGGTGGCTCAGTCAATTTGGTGCACTTCAAATTATTGTTATCGACCATAGGTGCACAGTTCGAGTCGAGAGAATTTAATCAGTGGTGCAAGGACCTTGACATAAAGCATTCCCGCACAGCCACTTATCATCCACAGACCAACGCGACGGCTGAGCGAGCACAACGGACGATGAAATCGTTACTGCGATGTTGGTGCCAGGAGAGCCCGGGAACTTGGTGAGACAAATTTAAATTTGGTCGAGCGGGCCATGCGCTTTACAGTATCAGCAGTTACAGGATTCGCTACAACAACTATGGTCTATGGAGGGCATATTAGACAGCCAGGTGAACCTGAAATCCATAGATCCCGTTGCACCATAACGGATATTCAGCAGCGACTAAAGCAGTTAATTGAACATGTAGGAGTCACAAAGCGACAAGTTTATGCCATACAACCGACACCCACTCGCCTAAGTGTCGGCGACTATGTCATAGTCGCAAAGGTCGAGACCATGGCACTACAGGCTGTAAATGATGGGCCGTATCGCGTTCAAAGGGTGGACTCAGAGCACAATACAGTTATTGTTAATATGCCTGATGGACTCCGAGCTCTCGCATTTGATCGTATAAGCAAGGAGCCAATGCCGATTCCTCAGGCGAGATGCAGCAATAACTACCTTTGAGACTAAGAACGAACCAAGGGTCCTATATAGGGATGGCATGAATTCAACAGAGAGTCCTCGCAGAAGCGCCCGGATGATGATGTAGCAGTCAGCAAAATTACGGAAGCAGACTTCGAGCTGATGTGAACATAAAATAATAAATATTTGTAAATTTATTTTACTAAATCGACGATCTTCAAGTAAATGCAATACGACGTCACAAAGTCATTTAGGGGCCATGGTGGTTGAGTTGAGTACTGTTTAGGCCTATATTAGCGCCGGTATTGCGTTCTCCGGTAAATGCAGATAAAGTTAGTTAATGTAGCATTGTCTATAAATATTCCTAGACACTTAAGATCAGCTCTGGTTGACTGGCTCTTCTTCCTTCTCTTGCGGCATTGATATCAGTGGCGAAAGACTGTGCGAAGTCTGAGTATTGTCTCGTTGAACATCTGCGACAACACCGCGTTAAGTGGTATACGTGAAGGTTCAATAAATAGATGTCGCTCCCTCTCACTATTTATGCAGCAAAAGGATTGGCGTGACTAAAATGACACTGTGTGTGAAGCAAGTCCTTAAGCCAGCGTAAGTGAAAAGTCAGTAGGACAGGAGACAGCACGCGCACGTAGCGCACAACAGAAGACAAACCTGATAACTGACTGGCATGGTAAATTCCCCGTGCTTAAATAGCCTGAAATCGAAAGCTCGCACGCTATTGGTTATTGGCAAATTTGTCTTGTTTTATTTGGTGCCACGTAAATAAAATTTGAATTTCATTTACGCAATATGTCGACGAATTGTTCTTGACACTTTACAATCTTTATCCGGGCAAAAATAAAGCCTGTGTGGGAAATCTACAAATGGCTTCTTATGGGTTGGAAACGTTGATTCAAGGGCTGACTGCACTAATGAACAATTTGACTGCAGAATTATGTATATTTAAGTCTCGTCTGGATGATACATTGATAATATATCCCGATGGAATCCGCAGGAACCACCAAACCAATATAGATGGACACAAATATACTAAATAATGTTTCTTGGTTAGTCTTTCCTTTACGTAGAGCATATATAGCATCCCTTTAGCCCTAAAGTTCCAACTAACAATCCCCAAGTCGGTCATTATAGAACAAATACCACGTTACTCTGGGAAGTAGTAATTAAATAAATATTTATATAATTAAACGAACATTGGTTGCGCGGGCGATAATAAAAATTACTTTTTAATCAAGGTTGCGATTTTGATATAAACACCTGACCCATTGCGTGTAGTGTGCGGCGGGTTGGCTCAGTGGTTAGAGCACCAGCTTCAGAAGCCTATGTGCCCAGGTTTCAGCCCTATCCGTGGCAAATACTGGACAGTACGTGATGAGTTCCGAATATGGACGAAAATAGTCTACTGGATGAATTTCCTTATCAAACCTATACAATAATTAATTTTTGCTGACAAATGTATGTACATAATGGGTCAGGTGTTTACATCAAGATCACAATCTTAATTAAAAATTAATTGTTACCATTGCCCGCGCAACCAATGTTCGTTTAATTATGTAAATGGAAATTTATTAACACTTCCCCAAGTGACGTGGTATCTCTTCTATAATGACAAACTGGGGATGGTTAGTTGGAACTTTAAGGAGAAAGGAATGCTATATATGCTCTTCCTAAAGGAAAGACTAACTAAGAAACTTTAGTTAGTATATAACTGAAAATTGTATGTAGTGTGTGGCAGGGTAGCTCAGTGATTTGAGCATTAGATTCCGAAGCAGACCGGTCTAGGTTCGAGCTCTGTCTACAGCAAATTCTGGGCAGTATGTGATAAGTTCCCAATAAGGACGAAACCGGTCTACTGGATGAATTTCTTTATTCCACAATTTACAATACTTAGATTCTATTGACAAATATATTGACTTAATGGGTCAGGTGTTTATATTAAGATCGCAACCTTGATTAAAATGTAAGTTACGGATTGGTTGAGATTGTCCGTATTAGGTCCCGAAACGCAAGTAGGAATTTTTATATAGACATGACCTGCTTGTTTAGTTAAATGTTTCAACCTTTATTTGCTTATCGATGTGGTGTCGATGACAATACAAAACGTTGGTGTTATTAAAATATTATAAGGACCGCAATACATTTGTTGTCGCGGTGCTGCCACAGATTCGTTGTGAACAAGTACTTTCCAGCAGCCGATGAGCTGTGAATGAATGAAGACTGGACAAGAAGCGTGTCTTGGTTGCTGTACGGATATATTTATATGATAAATTAGATGGCGAGATGCTTCAAATTCATGTTTATTTTGTGCGAATATTAAACGAAGGAGCTGACTAGGTTGGCATAGGTCCATACCATACCATATTTGTGACGCATTATAAGCAGTAGCACAATCGAAAACACATCGCTTAGCATTCTTCCCAATATTGTGTACTTAGAGATGATGTTATAAATTTGATATTCAAATTACTACCAGTGTGATTAATGGAGTGAAGGGAATCAAATTATTATTTGGAGGCTGGTGAGTAGTACTGGATATATGGGCTGCGTACGCGCAAATTATACGATGGTTGATCACACCCTACGCCAGCATCTGAAATTAGTTGGATGGTGAGTTACTAGTCTCTGTGCACGAGTATCGCACTATTGTTAAGCTCGTTGGAGATAATTTGTCAGGGTGGGTTTGCTGAAAGTCATAGAGTTGATCGCGAAAAACGACTGGCATTGAAATGGAGTCTGAATTATGTTTTGCTTTCATTTCACGTAAAAATTGCGAATTGTCATTCGCTAAGACGAGACAGCTTTATTTCTACTTTTGTTGGTTACTTTGCGACTTTTGAAGTCACATTTATTGGTACGCATACTAAAGGAGCATGATCAGTGAAATAAACAAATCTGCTGCCGCCTATAGTGCGAATGTAATGTAGAATAAATGCATAGACAGAAATATGTCATCAATCGAATGAGTCGTATATCGATACGACCGGTTGTAGAGTACGTGAATAAAAATTAATTCTATTCAGAACTACGTTGATCTCTTGACAGTGATTGTAAATTCAGGATCATTAGATGCTCATCATCGGATGACCATGGAATCGCACTGTTCTTGCTTAGTCTTATAAGATTCCTCAGGTACTTGCATAATGGAGAAACTTATTTTGATAGACTGGGAAAGATATCGTAATAGTAGTTCATAACTCACAATATTTTTAGTATAACATTCAGTCTTCGGTGACAGAAGATTCTTGATATAATTGTTTTTAATAGCGAAGACTGTATATTGTGGTGTAATACGATGTCCTAGGAAATCAAAATATGTTATAATTCGCGTTTCGTCGCCATTGACTTTGAGTGTGAAAGGAAATCTTTAAGATGTTCGGTCTAAGATTGCATGTCATGTCTAAAGATCAATCTACTATCAATAAATGCTATAAAGTAGTCCGTGTTGTCATTAAGAAAATTGTCAACGAATATCAGAAATGAATGAGTAGCTTACTCGAAACCGAATAACATGTAAACCTATTTGAATTAACAAAAAGGTGTGATGACAGGAGTGTTCTAATTAACTTTGAGTGATTCTGAAAATTGTATAGTAGTCTGCATAAGGTCAATAATCGGAAAATAATTGCGATTGTTTAGTTTTTCTAGCGAAATTTTATATTTAGAATTTGGTTTGCATCTGCTATCATCACAGAATATAAAATCTTTAGAGACTGTGCGTAATGGGGATTACAAAGAACATTTTTATGGTTTGATGATCCCTTTTTCTAATAGACTTGAAAACTCTTCCAAAGAAGCTTTGACTTTAGCAAGGGATAACAGCCTCTTCTTGTAGTATTGATGTGGTGTATCCTGTTTAGGATACGTGGATATGATTAGCTGAGATCAAATAACGATTTTTATTTTCTAAGAGAAGTTGATATCTCTATGGACGGATTCATCGTAGATGTCTGTATGATTATATTTACTTATGACATTCGTCATATTACAGTAAAATATTGTTTGTTACGAAGAACTAATATATATGCAAGTATGTATGCAACTAATTTGTGACATTCGTCATAGTTCTTTCTATTAACTTTAAATGGTACCAATTAGCACTGAATATTTCTATCAGTCTACCTAATTCAATATCCCTGTGTTTTGTACCAGTCTATTATAAGCTTCTATTTGTCATCAGTTTCTGTTATCTTCCTATAGTAGGCCATTTTCGAATTTCTTTTATTACCACTTTTTTGTTTTAACTTTCTATCCTATTGTAACACTTTATCTTTTTCTTATAACATTTAGTAACTCGTAATTATTTAATGAAAACATATTGCGACTGTGTATTCACAGTATCTTGCCCCCCCCGGATTTCTCGCTTAAATACTTAATTTAGGAAAGTAAGTGTGAAAAATTATTTTGACGTGTGCGGAGTGTAATTGACATTTATTGCTTTACTTTTACACGTGTCGGTAATTTTATGTAATTGATTATTTCTCAGTCTCGTACAAACGCCCATAACCTTACACACACAGACGTGGCGTACGCTTATCAAGTGAATCGTCAGTATGCTTTATTATGTCAGTGTAATTTCATTTCGTTGAGTGTACAAATGGACACATACACAATCAGATTTGACGTACAATTACCTGGTGGAAAGAAAGTTATGAGTAAGAGACGTAACAATTAATATAAACGAGACAGTTTAAACTAAATACTCCCTTCGAAATATTGCTTGTACGAAATTTTTCCGTTGGAAAATATATACGAATGCGGAAGTCGAAATATTCGGGGTCAGTTTGAAGACAGTGGATACAAACACCTTGTAGAGTACCACAAGGATAAGGTAATTAATTAATTCCCTGTCGCGAAACCTGTTTTTTCAAAACTTATTTAGGTACTAAATATGGTGTGAATAACAGACATCACCAAATCAAGAAGAAATAAGCAAGGCAAGTGAAAATATTAACATATCTTTGAATCATTGCGTGATTCCTAAATTTTCAAAGTTAAAGTGCCATTTAATTCAAATGATAAAGGTAGACTATTTAAACATGAATTGAATTTGAACATAATGAATGCGTTGATTCGCGATTTCGAAAACCGCAAATATTAACTGATAATAGAGAAAACTGAAATGCGATCTATGTTACGTTCCATTTTGCCCACGGTCGATTTTAGATGTACAGAGGATTTTACAGATGGCGCTCATAATAGAAAGATAAAAAGGTTCATATTTGATAGAATATTAGTAAATGTTGACATCTATAGACAGACCAAATTTAAGACTAGTCCTGCAGTAACTAATCGAGTGGTAAATTTTTCTAAAATAAACCTTACTGAGAATGACCTGAAAATGCTTAGTCGTAGTTTGATAACAGCTATCAAAATTGTTAAATGAACAAAAAATGAGATAATTACAGAAGCTGATAAAAGAGCACGATTCCTCTCACACAAAATAAGGTTAAGTTTGAATTAGACATAGCAACAACTGTGTTAACAGAAGGAGAGAAAAAATATAACCCGACTTATTAAATGAAAAGTCTCAGAAAAGGGTTAATAGCAAATAGTGTGGTATGTTTGAGAGCAGACGAAGGTGGGGTGAAGGTTCTGATGATTCACTCTGATTATAATGATAAGATATATTATCAACTAGACAGTAAAGTGGTATACGATAAAATTCATAAGGATACTACGCATAAGCTACACGACGAAGTTACATTATTGGTCAGCAACATGATTACTAAGTGTAAATTATATCAAGCGCATGGTAACCCTCAAAAACAAAGAGATATAGTTGCTCCCAGAATGTATGGTTTAATAAAGGTACATTAACCAAGCAAAACTTTGAGAATTATTGTTTATGTCCAACTCTCCACAGAATAAGGAAATATTTGTACTTGGATCATATTTTAATGAAACTATTCAATTTTGTTGAGACTTTCGATAAATGGGATGAAAATGAAAATGATCGATTGGCAAGTTTATATGTGGTGTCACTGTGCACCAATATTTCCGTATTAAAAGCACTGGACTATTTTCAACGTTTCCTGGTTGACCATCCGATAATATTAGAATGAATGAAAATGACGCTGAAGTATGTCAAGGAGATGATGAACAAATGTATGTCCTTTATTTATTTTATTTCTGGGGATTAAATTTATAAGCAAATTAGAGGCTTTTTAATTGGGCAACCACTGTCAGTTCCAATAGCTAATATCCTCATGCATTTCATGGAGAAAAACCTCTAAGATATGACACCTTAAATCCAAAACTGTATGTACGATTTTTGGATAATATATTATTTAATTCGAATCACGGGAACGATGAACTGAGAAATCACTTAAACTTAGCAAATAAGGTGAGCGAACTGAAATTTAAGATTGAACATGAATCATAGTACTAAAATTAGAACGAGATAATTTTCGGAAGGATAATTACTAAGGTATCCTTCTTAATATCAAATAAATCCATGAATGGAAAATGAAAATTGGTATCGTAAAATCGATGAAAATTATGAACTTATGATTAACAAATAAAATATAAAGGAGGATTAAATTAGGTAGACTACGAGAAATATTCAGTGCTAATGGGTACACATTAAAGTTAATAGAACCAACTATGAAGAGTATCATAAATGAATATAATCACATTTGGAGATATGTGAATTTAAATAAAACAAAAGACGATCGATGGGTCATGGTAATACCTGACTCCAAACTAAATAGAAAAATTAAAACGCTGACATTAATATACAATATACGTAATATCTTAAAACAGAACCATACCATGGGCAATAAACCTTCCAATAAAACTGGATTGCATAAACTTCTATGTAACGACTTTTACGTCATATATGTGCATGAAAAAATTCACTTAATTGAGATAAGAAGAGGGGAACATTGAATCGCATGTAAATATTGGCATGTTAATAGATCAGATCTTGCACGTCGTACAGCAGAGACAGGATGCACAATTAATTGGGATGGTTGCAGACACATATCAATATGCGGTCCTAGTAAATCTAAAATATCGAATAGAAAATCCATTTAGACTAAATCGAGAAATGAAATAATGAAAAATCATTGGGTCCGATTTGGAATACAGCATTAAATAATGGCAGGAAGCAAAGTTTGCACGAACTATAACCAGAAACTCGTTCAAGTCAAAGTATAAGAACATTGGATTGCTACTTACTTACAGAGAGTTTGGTGGGAGTAATTAAATATCTCATGATACATTTTCGGGTTATCATAAAATTTCATATCTGATTACTTTTTATCTTATTTTAGAGTTGCGCTTTTTAACAAACCTTTAATTTTTCGTTAAAAAAGCAACTTTTATTTTACTGTTACTATAATCTTTATTTTGTAGACGATTTTCGAATTTCTAAAACATTTAGAAAATTGTGTATAAAAAGATCTGACAAGTGCAAAGAGAAATTAACATTTATCAATCTAGTTTCACTTGGATGAGTGATAGACTTGTGACTTATTATATGAAACTGAATATTATTCTTTAACAAAAGCCCACATGCATATACACAGGCCTGACGAAGGCTTATCTAATGAATCATCAGACGTTGTTAAATCACAGTAATTTCACTGGAATGAGTGTACACGTGCAGCAACTGATTACTTCTCAATCATAAACGAAAGGTAACACACACTTACAGGGATGGTGTACGATTATCTAATATGTCGTCAGTATGTGATATTAAATCACTGTATCTCCATTTCGCTGAGGGTAAACCTGCAGAATCATACACATTTCTCATATTCTTCTGAAAATTTACGAAAGCGAAATTTTTCCTATTCGATTCGAATTCAGTATCCAATGGAAGTAAAACGAATGAGAATAGTTCGGTTAGTTTAAATATATATTGGCTTGTTATGTAGCGTTGGCCGGGATCACGCAGAAGTATACTATTTATAGACTGGCCCAAATACTAGTAACAATTTATACAGCCAGTATTGTTGTGTCAAAATTGAATGAATAATGCAGAATAATTTTTTGTTGCAAATATTTTTATATTCTCATATTATATTATTCTTTATTTATCAGAGCAAAATTGTTGTTAGCAGACGAATAGTTCATTTAAACGTTGTGCATTACGTGTTTGCTGAAATATCTACTGCATTATGTGGCCTGGAAATCATTTACCGAAGAGATGAAGATATCCCTTTGCTAAACCAGCGTGAGTTCTATTCCGAAACAGTATCCAATGGAAGCAGAACAATTGTAGTTAGTTGAATATGTTTAAATTTATATATATTATCTGTAAAACTACCCAGTTTCAAGTAAATGCTCGTCGACGTTTACAAAGTTTTGACGTGCCATGACGGATGAGAATTAGTACTGTTGGTGGCTTTTATTGGGGCCGAATTTTTGTTCTTCGGCAAATTCCGCGAAATTTAGTTAGTGTAGCAGTGTCTAGAAATACTCCTAGACACTTGAGACTGGCTCTGATTGACTGGCTGCAGTTCCTTCTGTTGTGGCTTTGACATCAGCGGCGAGAGTCTGTGTGAAGGCTGAGTATTGTCTCGTTGAAGAACTGCGACAACATCGTGGTGAAAGGTACACGTGAATATACAATAAGTAGATGTTGCCCCGTCCCATTATTTGTGCAGCGAAAGGATTGGCGTGACTAGATGACTCTGCGTGTGAAGCAAGTCCAGAAGTCAGCGTAGGTAAAAGTGAGAATGACATAAGACAGCACGCACATGTAGTGCACAACTGAAGTCAAACGTGAACACTCACTTGCATGGTAAATGCACCGTACTTAGATACTATTGAAATCGAAAGCTCGTGTAGAAAAAGATATTTCCTCCGACAAAATTAAAGTGACAGTTATTTAGAATAGAATAGAATAGAATATTTTTATTTGGATTCAAACCACACATGTTCCATCAAATAATAAAATTGGAAAATGTACAATATAAAAAAAGTTATCACATCACATAAAAATGTGCAATTAGTCTCATGTAGATAAGTATATCTCACTAGTTGTACTGTACAATATATCAATATCATAAAGTTCGGCTGTAAAGAATAATAGATACATCATCAAATAGGAAAAATGAAGGTATAATTCGAGTGTAACATTATGCAAAAAAATTGAGAACCATGACTAGCAATTGATTGTATGTATTGTTGACTAACATGATGATATAATGCATAACATTTCAATTTTAATAATACAAAACTTGTAAATAAAAATCTCAAGAAATTCTGTTTCCGATAACAATTATCCTTGTCTTTTATTCAACCATGAGAAAGTATTATCATAATCATAATAAAAAATATCAGCAGGATTGTAGACTTTTTCTAGTTCAGTAGATAAAAATTTAAAAGACATCTTAGATGGAGGCATTTCTCTAAGCCCCTTTGGCAATTGGTTATAAATTTTGTAGATTTTCGAAAAAGAGAATAACTTGCTCGCAACATTCCCCACCAAAGGAGGAGATATTGCCAAATGTCCAGATCTAGTTCCAACTTCATGACTCTTTCTTATCGGATTCATATAGGCACCAGTCCACTAGTTCAAATGGAAAACTTTTATGCAATAGCACATCCTCCGAAACCACAAAGATTGCAGTGATACAAACTGTAATCTAGAGGCGTATATAGTGCAGGAGATAGGACTAATTTGTTTCACAACTTTTCTTTGTACAGCTTCTATCTTATTGGACAAACCCTTTTTTAATGGATTCCAAGTAGCGACAGCATATTCTAGTATTGGTCTAATCCATATTATAGACATTTTAAGTTTTATGTCATTCGATAAGATATTTTGATTTATTAGTGCCCATCTTTTCTTGGCACTGCCTACCATAATTTCAATATGTCTCTCAGCAGAAGCTGTACATTGAATAGCTATGCCTAAATCCTTTATTTCTTGCATAAGTTTAATCTCAAACACATCATTAATCACAGCATCATGAAAATAGACATAATGAAAGTTTGTTCTGTTACCTATTTTTAAAGCTCTCGTCTTTTTATTGTTTATTCTCAGTCTTGTGTTAACAAGTATCTACTTAAATCATACAAATTTAGTGTCACATTATTTTTGGAGAATTTGACATTTTTTGGATCAATTGGAAAGATTATTTTTAAATCATCAGCGAATTTTCAAACTCGATCGTTAAGGATCTTAGTTTCCAAATGTGCAAATACTATTTTAAATAAAATTGGCCCCAAACTTGATCCCTGTGGAATTCTACTTGTTACTCTTTTCGATTTTGATATCAAATCGTTTTTTTGAATATACATTCTTCGATTAAATAAATAGTATTTAAGTAATCTAAAAATATTCAGATCAATATTCAACAAATTAATCGCATTCAAAATAGCATCAAAAGATATAGAGTCAAAAGCTTTTCAGATATCTATAAATACAATTAATGCATCTAACTTATTCTCATCTAATGTAATTACATGTTTCCACATAGAAATCATATTAGTAGTTGTCGATCTATCTTTCGTAAAGCCATGTTGACATAAATCAAAATCAGCCGGCAACATACATTGATAAATTTAAACCACCTTGGCTGATTGAAACGAATATTATTTAAAAAGAAATTATTCGTTTATTTTCTAGAACATTCTTTGTTTAAATACTTGACAGTATTGTAACGACACAAATTAATGGCCGACATATTGCGTAAATTAAATTCAATTTTATTTACGTTGCATCAATGAGAAAAAAGCGAAACTTGCCGTTTAACCAATAGTGTGCAAGTAGACATTTATTACTATGGCATGCTATTTAAGCACGGCAATTTACCATGCAAATCAGTTGTCGCATTTGCATTCTGCTTTGCGTTATGCGTGTGCGTTCTGTCGGCTGTCAATACCTACGCTGGTGATTTGATAGTTTCACTAACAATTGGCTACATCCGTGACTCATCTTGTTGCGGTACAACCAGCGAGACGAGCCAAGTAATTGCAGAACTTGAACGAAGTTTTCCACATCGTGATTACAACGCGACAACAGAAGGAACAACAGCCAGAGTCAACCCAAGGCTCTAGGACATCTTCACACTCTGAATAATTCAGGAGAACGCACGACCAGGCCCTGTTAAGGGCCCCTCTATCATAACAATATCTATATTCAGAGCACCTTAACCGAGTTTGTAACGTCGTACGGCATTTACTTGAAGCCGAGGCGTTTACAAAATTGGCGACCGCGCCAGGATATTGATTATTGTTCTGATTTTTTTGGTATAAATAAAATTGACTTCCTTTTTCCTTTATTTGGGATGAAAATAGATTAACATTTGCGTTTTCGTTACCCTGATTGTGGTCTTCTGGGAATTTTGTTGGGTATATATTCGTGGATTTGTGTTGAATTTTTTTGGGGATATAATAATAATACATTGGCATCAAAGGCCAACGGGGCCTCTGTTCATCTTTTCTACGTACAAAACGGTACCGTAAGGCTCAATTGCGGATAATTTCAATTTTTGGAAGCAGTTACTGTGACGTGCTTTTGTTCTGCGCTCATTCAACTGTGGAAGCTTTTTGTGGGTAAGCGTTTCGTTAAAGTATATTTATATATTTTCATATTGCTTATAAATTTATGCTTTTAAGATCCCGTAAGATTGTTAGAATGTCAGGTCCAATTTTAGATATTGATGTTCCTGTTTGGGATGGAGATAGTGAACTATTCTTTATGCACGTAGACTCCGCTTTCTCCCCGTTTCCTGATTATGACAGTCATCAAAAACTGTCGAAGGTTTTTGCTAAACTACCTTCTGAATTGCAGCGACGGATTTATCCTAAGCTTGAGGCCATTAGGAAGCTACCTAATCCCATTTTGGGTCTACAAAACGAAGTAGAATCCTTGCTTGGGCCCACAGAGACTGAGCAGATAATAAATAGATATGCGCAGTTAGACATGCCAAACCTTGGCCCCATCGAAATACTGAGGGAATTACGGAAACGTTGGTATAAAACCAACATTTCTGACCATGAGGCTAAGGTTGTTTTTATTAACAATCTTCCACAAACATTAAAATTCTTTGCCAGACAGCTTCCCAACACTCTCTCTATAGATGACTTATCTGAGAGATGTGAGTTAGAATATTGGGTTTTGGAAACCAAAGTGAATCCATCATCCTTTTCTTCACCCCCGCAAGATGATAGACTCTCTTCTTTAGAGAGGACAGTGGCGAACATGGCTACAGTTCTAGAAGAATTGACCATTACCAAATCCGAGCTAAATCAAGTGAATGCTCGACCAAAATTCGTTCCTAAGTCAAATTATTACGGTAGGCGGCGATCGAGGTCTCCGCAATCCTTTAATAAATATGCCCCAAAGAACTGGTGTTATTCATGCCAAGTCTGTCTTTGTCGATCCGAAGAATTTCCAAATGGGTGCCAATTTCCACAGCTGATGGAAAGGACAACGGACCGCAGGCACAAGGGTGCATCAGTATCGGGAAACGTCTGGCGCAGGATGTAGAAGACCGTACTTTCTGCACATCAACGGCATCAACGGCGCCACAGGGAAGAAGCCAATTACAATCCGACATCCCTGTCGACTCTTTTCGTCCACGCCGAATTTTTCACATAGAGAACTAAACGGACAACGCCGGTCGCAATCACCAGCCTACTTGTTTGCATGACCCGGCCAAACAGCCAACGAGCTTCTGCACCTTCTTGATTTCAAAACTGGCGAAGAGTTCATCGTAGACACAGGTGCGGCAGTCTCAGTTCTCAAAGGTGATTCAATGGCCGAGATGTCGCTAGGCGTTCTTCTCGCAACAGCTACAGGCGAGCCCATACCAACTTATGGCTGCCGGTACCGCACACTCAACATAGGTCTACGACGTGAATTTTCCCACAATTTCATCATTGCCAAGGTCTCACATAATATAAATAGGCCTTGATTTCCTTCTGAAATTTCGGCTCATTGTTGATCTTGCCAATCAAAAGATCATCGACCCCTCCACCGGACTTGAGCAAAGTTTTTGGACACTTGCCTCCGAGCGTTTGGAGTTACAGGTCATTCAGCCAACCCCAGTGCATCATTCAGCAGAGATATTAGCAGCTCTTCAAAAATACAAGTCGCTTTTCGATCTTAACAAGTCAGAGCTACGAGTCTCCAACACGATGCACCATATCGTCACAGAAGGACAACCTATTACACTCAAGAAGCAACCACTGGCCCCTGCTAAGCTGAAAGCTGCCCAAGAAGAATTCTCAAGGCTTTTGGAAGAGGGAATCATCAGACCATCGAAAAGTTCATGGGCGTCACCACTGCACTTAGTCTCTAAATCAAACGGATCGTACAGAGCCTGTGGAGACTACCGTAAGCTAAATTCAGTGACAAAATCTGATGCATATCCTATTCCAAATATTAACACTTTACTTGAAAAACTCAACGGCAGCAATTTCTTCTCAGTGATTGACCTCAGACAAGCCTACCATCACATCCCGGTAGCACCAGAGGATATCGAGAAAACTGCAGTCATCACTCCATTTGGCCTTTTCGAATATCTTTACATGCCTTTTGGACTTAAGTGTGCTACAGAGACATTTCAAAGATTCATGGACAACATAATTCGCGACGACTCTGCTTATTGTATGTTCTATCTTGATTAAATTATAGTATTCAGTCCAGATTTGAAATCTCATGAGAAGCAACTACGAAATGTCTTCTCACGCTTATCCAACCACGGACTCAAGATCAACTGTGACAAGACGCAGATTGCAACTACATCCGTGGACTTCGTAGTGCATCGTATCACGGCCCAAGATATTCAACCGTTGCCGTCAAAGACGAATTCAATCAAGAAAATCAAGTCACCAAGGACTGTTAGCGAGTTGCAGAAAATCCTGGGAGTACTAAACTATTATCGCAAGTTCCTTCTGGGCCTTTCAAAACAACTTTATCCTTTGTGCAGGCACCTGCGGAACCGAAAAGGACTTAGCAAGAATTCCATCATTGCTTGGTCATCCAAAGACGAGGAATTACTTCGACTTGCCATCAACTCGTTAGCAAATGCCACAATGCTAACTCACCCAGATTTTGAAAAGCCATTTCTATTCACGACAGATGCTTCTGAATTCGCTATTGGAGCCACGTTGGAACAAGAGATCGACGGAGTTCGGAAGCCTATCAGTTTCTACTCGCGTACTCTCCAACCAGTAGAAACAAGGTACGACACTTTCGGCCGAGAACTTCTCGCCATCCACGACGCAGTGCGCCATTTTATCAGCATCATTGGCAATAGCAGATTTGTTGTTTTTACAGATCATGCACCACTAGTTAGCGCACTTCGAAACGCAACTTCATCTATCGCCAAGTACCCTGCCAGAGTGGAAAGACAGCTTTCTCGTCTAAGCGAATGGCAATTTGACGTCTTTCACGTCAAGGGCAAACAGAACTTCATTGCAGATGCCCTGTCCAGGCCAGACGTCTCTCTACAACCACCTTCGTCGTCACCATTCACTGTCAACTCCGTGGCACTCAGTGAACCTGCACTAACGCCAACTCTCCTGCGAACGGAACAACGCGGTGACATTCACATTCAAAGATCAATAGCCCGTCACCCAACCAAGTTCATATGCCGTCTGTGGGAAGGACTTACCAATTGTTTACTTCACGGGTACGCAGCCCAACAAGCCAGTTCTGCCGACCAGCCTTCAGAGAAAGGTTTTCGATTCAATTCACTCAATTTCTCACCCAGGAAGCCAAGCGACTGTCCGACTTCTTACAGATCGTTTCTGGGGTTACAGACTTAGGCAGAATGTTAAACGATGGGTCTCAGAGTGTGCTATTTGTCAGAAAAATAAGATCACACGACACACTCGTTCTAAGTTGCAACATTTTCGAACTACTTCTCGCCTAGCCATCGTCCACATCGACATAGTTCATCTGACAAAGGTTCAAGGTTTCAGCTACCTTCTAACTATGATCGATAGATTTACACGGTGGCCTGCGGCATTACCTCTTGGCACCATTTCTGCAGACGAAGTAACTAACTGTTTTATCTCTGCATGGATATCCAATTATGGTGTTCCCAATGAGGTCATCACGGACAGAGGCACTTGCTTCTCATCTGATCGTTTCAAAACCACCTTGCGGTACATGGGATGCATCTTACGCCAGACGACTGCCTACCATCCTCAAGCTAATGGCATGGTAGAGAGAATGCATAGGGAACTCAAAGCTGCTTTAGCATCCTCGTCCATTAATGGCAACTGGGTCGATGCACTACCTTTAGTTCTGCTTGCCATGCGTTCCCGTACTCGTGAATCCATTAAAACGTCTGCGTCACAACTCTTGTATGGCATGGATCTACGCCTGCCTAGTCAGCTCCCACGTCTACTACCGGCACAAGATGACCCACAAGACGAAGCTACCCGCCTTCGACTTCATTTTGGTAACATGTCTGAACAGCAGCCGAGACATACGCCTCGTCCAGTCTTCGTTCACCCACAGCTCCACAGCTGCAAGAGAGTACTCGTTCGCAACGACAATGCTGTT
The DNA here is from genome assembly GCA_029291075.1 of Eudiplozoon nipponicum. NCBI lineage: Eukaryota > Metazoa > Platyhelminthes > Monogenea > Mazocraeidea > Diplozoidae > Eudiplozoon > Eudiplozoon nipponicum. The sequence continues at coordinate 42,487 of JAQBSW010005087.1, read as the reverse complement.
GCACCACTACAACCAAAGTATCGCGGTCCTTACCCGATTTTGCTCAGACAACCAAAATACTTCATTATTATGCAAGGCGCTACACCGACATCAGTAAGCATAGACAGGTTGAAACCGTTTATCGAACCGCCTGATCCTGAGAGCGTTCAACCTTCTACACACGTCTCAGGCTCCGTCTGCCCACAATCTCAATATCCTGCTTTGTATAACGCGTAATTGATTTTTTTTAAAACATTAACATTAACTATCAAAATTTTTTAACCTTACGTTATTTTTCGTATTTGTCTCACGTGGCATAACCACCTGTTCTTAGCTAACAATTGTATAGCATTTTTGAACAGTTCTTTGGCATTATGCCATCTCTGAGGCAATGTTTGTGTACATATTTTTATGCAGTTACCTTTGATTTTAATGTATATATTTTTACATTATAATGTATTTCTCACACATGACATCACACTGCCTATTTTGGTATGACCAGCTACTTGGAGCTAACGCTTTCGTGTAGCAACACTAAGTAGTGATCAGCGTCATATCATGGTACAGGCCACTTTCAATACATATCTCAACTCCATCAATTGCACAAAGACCACTCTACAAATGTCATGACCACAACGTCGAGCACTCTAGCTCTTTTGATCGTATACAAACACATTGACGACGATCCAACCTGCTTAGGTTTTAACTTAAACCTGGCAAATTCAGAGGCGATTTACCTCGAAAACTTTACGCTGCGGCTCCCAAATCTTACACTGCTCTATATTGCCTCACGTGGTATGACTGACCACTAGAGCTAACAATTTGTGTAGCAATTCCTGGTGGTTACCTGGCATCCTATCATTGTTGAAGCAGCAAACACGCATATTTAAGCACAGCATTTATGGTTCATCATATTTTTACTTAACTATTTTCAAACTCTGTCATAAATTTCTTATCTAGCCTCGCAGAGAGGAATTTTTTTCCTTTTATTTTCAGAGAGGAAAGTGTTGTAACGACACAAATTAATGGCCGACATATTGCGTAAAGTAAATTCAATTTTATTTACGTTGCACAAATGAGAAAAAAGCGAAACTTGCCGTTTAACCAATAGTGTGCAAGTAGAAATATATTACTGTGGCATGCTATTAAGCACGGCAATTTACCATGCAAGTCAGTTGTCGCATTTGCATTCTGCTTTGCGTTACGCGTGTGCGTTCTGTCGACTGTCAATACCTACGCTGGCGATTTGATTTGTTTCACCAACAATTGGCTACATCCGTGACTCATCTTGTTGCGGTACAACCAGCGAGACGAGCCAATTAATTGCAGAACTTGAACGAAGTTTTCCACATCGTGATTACAATGTACGGTTTTTTGCGGTGTTGTTATCTGGTTCGTTATTTTTATACCCGTCCTACATTTCAATGGTGGCTGTTATTACTACCCGTGCGGCTTATCAGTCTCTGATCCTTTTCGGATGGTTGATATGAGAAAGCCGAAACTTGGTTTCATACATATATTAGATATAATGTTGCAAATAGAAATATAATTCACAGTTAGTCCAAATTGAATATATGTTGGTCAGCTGCAAAAACAGATTTTTATGCCAAATAGGACTTAAACAACATTCACAGTTTAACTAAATTGTCCATCTCCTAGACGGCAAAGATTACAATGATTTATGTTTATAAAGAAAAATGTTTTGCACACAAATAATTATTCTTACACAAATGTCTGGATTGTAATGAGTAGTTAAACGATTAAAGATATATGATAATATGAGCCAAGTAAAATTATTTATTTTTATGAAGGAAAATGTTTTGTGTAATCCGTTTAAAGACTTTTATGACAAAAACTCAAAGAACACATGATGATGCTAATGGAGTTAACATTGAAAGTTATCACTAAAATTGAACATGGAAACCATTTAAAGATTTAAATGACAATCAACTCACAAATGTTTAGTTCCTTGCTTTTTATAGTAAACAATCAATCATTTCCATAGTAACGAATAATCCGATTAAGCGAGATAAATTCACTGTGACACAATAGTCCACCGCGTGATCCTCTCGAATCGAGCGCGGTTCTGTCTATTTTATGAAAACATTATTAATTACAAATAAAAGTGCAGTTCAAGAAATATCGATTAAAACTGCTTGAGACTAAAAGAGATTGTTCCTAAAAACACAGCTAAGAGAAATATTGTTTAAGGACAGAATTAGAATATTTGACCTTAAAGAGCACAGCGTTTGTAAAAATTGACCTTCGTTGGGTTGTAACACGGAGCCGCGTATTACAACAACGCGACAACAGAAGGAACAACAGCCAGAGTCAACCCAAGGCTCTAGGACATCTTCACACTCTGAATAATTCAGGAGAACGCACGACCAGGCCCTGTTAAGGGCCCCCTATCATAACAATATCTATATTCAGAGCACCTTAACCGAATTTGTAACGTCGTACGGCATTTACTGATTTTTTTCGGTATAAATAAAAATGACTTCCTTTTTCATTTATTTGGGATAAAAATCGATTAACGTTTGCGTTTTCTTTACCCTGATCGTGGTCTTCTGGGAATTTTGTTGGGTATATATTCGTGGATTTGTGGTGAATTTTTTTGGGGGTATAATAATAATACATTGGCATCAAAGGCCAACGGGGCCTCTGTTCGCCTTTCCTACGTACAGAACGGCACCGTATGTACTGGACAGGCTAAAATTGCGGATAATTTCAATTTTTTTGGAAGCAGTTACTGTGACGTGTTTTGTTCTACGCTCATTCAACTGTGGAAGCTGTTTGTGGGTAAGCGTTTCGTTAAAGTATATTTATACATATTCATATTGCTTATAAATTTATGCTTTTAAGATCCCGTAAGATTGTTAAAATGTCAAGTCCAATTTTAGATAGTGATGTTCCTGTTTGGGATGGAGATAGTGAGCTATTCTTTATGCGCGTAGACTCCGATTTCTCCCCGTTTCCTGATTATGACAGTCATCAAAAACTGTCGAAGGTTTTTGCTAAACTACCTTCTGAATTGCAGCGACGGATTTATCCTAAGCTTGAGGCAATTAGGAAGCTACCTAATCCCATTTTGGGCCTACAAAACAAAGTAGAATCCTTGCTTGGGCCCACAGAGACTGAGCAGATAATAAACAAATATGTGCAGTTAGACATGCCAAAACTTAGCCCCATCAAAATATTGAGGGAATTACGGAAAAGTCGGTATAAAACCAACATTTCTGACCATGAGGCTAAGGTTGTTTTTGTTCACAATCTTCTACAAACATTAAAACACTTTGCCAGACAACTTCTCACTCTCTCTATAGATGACTTATCTGAGAGATGTGAGTTAGAATATAGGGTTTTGGAACCCAAAGTGAATCCATCATCCTTTCCTTCACCCCCGCAAGATGATAGACTCTCCTTTTTAGAGAGTACAGTGGCGAACATGGCTAAAGCTCTAGAAGGATTGGCCATTACCAAATCCGAGCTAAATCAAGTGAATGCCGACCCAAATTCGTTCCTAAGCTTAATTATAACGGTAGGCGGCGATCGAGATCTCCGCAATCCTTTAATAAATATGTTCCAAAGAACTGGTGTTATAACCACCAGAAGTTTTTTATGCTTGCCAAGTTTGTCTTTGTCGTTCCGAAGAATTTCCGAATGAGTGTCAATTTCCACAGCTGACGGAGAGGACAACAGACCGCAGGCACAAGGGTGCATCAGTATCGGGAAACGTCTGGCGCAGGAAGTAGAAGACCGTACTTTCTGCACATCAACGGCATCAACGGCGCAACAGGGAAGAAGCCAACTACAATCCGACATCCCTGTCGACTCTTTTCGTCCACGCCGAATTTTCCACATAGAGAACCAAACGGACAACGCCGGTTGCAATCACCAGCCTACTTGTTTGCATGACCCGGACAAGCAGCCCAACGAGCTTCTGCACCTTCTTGATTTCAAAACTGGCGAAGAGTTCATCGTAGACACAGGTGCGGCAGTCTCAGTTCTCAAAGGTGATTCAATGGCCGAGATGTCGCTAGGCGTTCTTCTCGCAACAGCTACAGGCGAGCCCATACCAACTTATGGCTGCCAATACCGCACACTCAACATAGGTCTACGACGTGAATTTTCCCATAACTTCATCATTGCCAAGGTCTCACATAATATAATAGGCCTTGATTTCCTTCTAAAATTTCGGCTCATTGTTGATCTTGCCAATCAAAAGATCATCGACCCCTCCACCGGACTAGAGCAAAGATTTTGGACACTTGCCTCCGAGCGTTTGGAGTTACAGGTCATTCAACCTACCAAAGTGCATCATTCAGCAGAGATATCAGCAGCTCTTCAAAAATACAAGTCGCTTTTCGATCTTAACAAGTCAGAGCTACGAGTCTCCAACGTGATGCACCATATCGTCACAGAAGGACAACCTATTGCACTCAAGAAGCGACCACTGGCTCCTGCTAAGTTGAAATCTGCCCAAGAAGAATTCTCAAGGCTTTTGAAAGAGGGAATCATCAGACCATCATAAAGTTCATGGGCGTCAACACTGCATTTAGTCTCTAAATCAAACGGATCGTACAGAGCCTGCGGAGACTGCCGTTAGCTAAATTCAGTGACAAAATCTTATGCATATCCTATTCCAAATATTAACACTTTACTTGAAAAACTCAACGGCAGCAATTTCTTCTCAGTGATTGATCTCAGACAAGCGTACCATCACATACCGGTAGCACCAGAGGATATCGAGAAAACTGCAGTCATCACTCCATTTGGCCTTTTTGAATATCTTTACATGCCTTTTGGACTTAGGTGTGCTACTCAGACATTTCAAAGATTCATAGACAACATACTTCGCGACGACTCTGCTTATTGTATGTCATATCTAGATGACATTATGGTATTCAGTCCAGATCTAGAATCTTATGCGAAACATCTACGAAATGTCCTCTCACGCTTATCCAACCACGGACTCAAGATCAACTGTGACAAGACGCAGATTGCAACTACATCCGTGGACTTCTTAGGGCATCGTATCACAGCCCAAGGTATTCAACCGTTGCCGTCAAAGACGAATTCAATCAAGAATATCAAATCACCAAGGACTTTGAGCGATTTGCAGAAAATCCTGGGAGTACTAAACTAATATCGCAAGTTCCTTCCAGGCCTTTCAAAACAACTTTATCCTTTGTGCAGGCACCTGCGGAACCGAAAAGGACTTAGCAAGAATTCCATCATTGCTCGGTCATCCGAAGACGAGGAATTACTTCGACTTGCCATCAACTCGTTAGCAAATGCCAAAATGCTAACACATCCAGATTTTGAAAAGCCATTTCTACTCACGACAGATGCTTCTGAATTCGCAATTGCTGCCACGTTGGAACATACGATCGACGGAGTTCGGAAGCCTATCAGTTTCTACTCGCGTACTCTCCAACCAGTAGAAACGAGGTACGACACTTTCGGCCCGGAACTTCTCGCCATCCACGACGCAGTGCGCCATTTTATCAGCATCATTGGCAGTAGCAGATTTGTTGTTTTCACAGATCATACACCACTAGTTAGCGCACTTCGAAGCGCAACTTCATCTATCGCCAAGTACCCTACCAGAGTGAAAAGACAGCTCTCTCGTCTAAGCGAATGGCAATTTGACGTCTTTCACGTCAAGGGCAAACAGAACTTCATTGCAGATGCCCTGTCCAGGCCAGACGTCTCTCTAAAACCACCTTCGCCGTCACCACTCACTGTCAACTCGTGGCACTCAGTGAACCTGCACTAACGCCAACTCTCCTGCGAACGGAACAATGCGGTGACATTCACATTTAAAGATCAATAGCCCGTCACCCAACCAAGTTCATATGCCGTCTGTGGGAAGGTTTACCAATTGTTTTCTTCACGGGTACGCAGCCCAACAAGCCAGTTCTGCCGACCAGCCTTCAGAGAAAAGTTTTCGATTAAATTCACTCAATTTCTCACCCAGGAAGCCAAGCGACTGTCCGACTTCTTACAGATCGTTTCTGGGGTAACAGACTTAGGCAGAATGTTAAACGATGGGTCTCAGAGTGTGCAATTTGTCAGAAGAACAAGATCACACGACACACTCGTTCTAAGTTGCAACATTTTCGATCTACTTCTCGCCTAGCCATCGTCCACATCGACATAGTTCATCTGACATAGGTTCAAGTTTTCAGCTACCTTCTAACTATGATCGATAGATTTACTCGGTGGCCTGCGGCATTACCTCTTGGCACCATTTCTGCAGACGAAGTAACTTACGGTTTTATCTCTGCATGGATATCCAATTATGGTGTTCCCAATGAGGTAATCACGGACAGAGGCACTTGCTTCTCATCTGATCGTTTCAAAACCACCTTGCGGTACATGGGATGCATCTTACGCCAGACGACTACCTACCATCCCCAGGCTAATGGCATGGTAGAGAGAATGCATAGGGAACTCAAAGCTGCTTTAGCATCCTCGTCCATTAATGGCAACTAGGTCGATGCACTAACTTTAGTTCTGCTTGCCATGCGTTCCCGTACTCGTGAATCCATTAAAACATCTGCGTCACAACTATTGTATGGCATGGATTTACGCCTGCCTAGTCAGCTCCCACGTCTACTACCGGCACAAGATGACCCACAAAACGAAGCTACCAGCCTTCGACTTCATTTCGGTAACATGTCCGAACAGCAGCCGAGACATACGCCTCGTCCAGTCTTCATTCACTCACAGCTCCACAGCTGCAAGAGAGTACTCGTTCGCAACGACAATGCTGTTGCACCACTACAACCAAAGTATCGCGGTCCTTACCCGATTTTGCTCAGACAACCAAAATACCTCATTATTGTGCAAGGCGCTACACCGACATCAGTAAGCATAGACAGGTTGAAACCGTTTATCGAATCGCCTGATCCGGAGAGCGTTCAACCTTCTACACACGTCTCAGGCTCCGTCTGCCCACAATCTCAATATTCTGCTTTGTATAACGCGTAATTGATTTTTTTAAACTTTAACATTATCAGCTTCATATCATGGTACAGGCCACTTTCAATGCATATCTCAACTTCATCAATTGCACAAAGACCACTCTACAAATGTCATGACCACAACTTCGAGCACTCTTGCTCCTTTGGTCGTATACAAACACATTGACGACGATCCAACCTGCTTAGGTTTTAACTTAAACCTGGCAAATTCAGAGGCGATTTACCTCGAAATCTTCACGATGTGGCTCCCAAATCTTACACTGCTCTATTTTGCCTCACGTGGTATGACCGACCACTAGAGCTAACAATTTGTGTAGCAATTCCTAGTGGTTACCTGGCATCATATCATTGTTGAAGCAACCAACAAGCATATTTAAGCCCAGCATTTATGGTTCATCATATTTTGCTTAACTCTTTTCGAACTCTGTCATACATTTCTTATCTAGCCTCGCAGAGAGGAATTTTTTCCTTTTTTTTCAGAGAGGAAAGTGTTGTAACGACACAAATTAATGGCCGACATATTGCGTAAATAAAATTCAATTTTATTTACGTTGTACCAATGAGAAAAAAGCGAAACTTGCCGTTTAACCAATAGTGTGCAAGTATACATACATTACTATGGCATGCTATTTAAGCACGGCAATTTACCATGCAAGTCAGTTGTCGCATTTGCATTCTGCTTTGCGTTACGCGTGTGCGTTCTGTCGGCTGTCAATACCTACGCTGGTGATTTGATTTGTTTCACCAACAATTGGCTACATCCGTGACTCATATTGTTGCGGTACAACCAGCGAGACGAGCCAATTAATTGCAGAACTTGAACGAAGTTTTCCACATCGTGATTACAACGCAACAGCAAAGGGAACCACAGCCAGAATCAACCCAAGGCTCTAGGACATCTTCACACTCGGAATAATTCCGGAGAACGCACGACCAGGCCCTGTTAAGGGCCCCCCTATCATAACAATATCTATATTCAGAGCACCTTAACCGAGTTTGTAACATCGTACGGCATTTACTTGAAGCCGGGGCGTTTACAGATCATTTGACCTTAAAGAGTACCATTTTTGTCAAAATTGAACATCGTTGGGTTGTAACGCGGAGCCGCGTGTTACAATATAGCTTTCCAAAAAAAAATAATGCAGATAATAATGTGGAGGTTAATCAATTTGTTGGAGATCAATTCACTCCTCATACAAAAAGCATAAATAATACATGAATTTGGAAACAAAGACCAACACGCCCAACAGATAAAATGATGAGATACAAATCAACAGAAGAATATGTAAGGTTAAATGTAATTGTAACTAGCAAAGTTTATATACAAAAATAATTAAATTTTGTTTTTGGGCATTTGTTATTATCGCTGTTTTCATAGAACAACGTTTTGTTTTAAAAATTGAATTTTTAGGAATTTCCCCTTGTATATAGTGTCGAATATTTTGACTTGTCTTTGATGATTTTTTGTATTAGAGTGTGGTTGAAATTATAAGTGGCGTGGTACACTTTACTGTGTGGTTTTAGCTTGAGACACTTTGTTAATGAAGTATTCATGTTTGGAACAAATTTTTATTCTTAATTTCCTTTTTGATAAGATCTCAAATTTGCTCCAGGTAATTGACATGGATATTTGTTTTTACGCTACTCAAATTTCGTTCTATAATCTGCGTTATACATTGAAACGATGAGCACATTTATTGTCATAATAAATATATTTCAATAAATCTTATTTTAACCTTATGACCAACAATGAGATAATTGAGAATACAGAGCATTTAGCAGGAGGACTTAAGAAATGTAGTTTACAGGATAGTTCTGAGGGATTCAATTGTTTCAAATTAGATGATCATATCGCATATATGGATTATCCGAGCCTGGCATCTTAAAGGCTCTCTTATGGTAGTGATCAAAGTGTCTCTACAATAGGTACACAAATTTAAAGACAGCATGAAGTGTAGGGCGCACGTGATTGGTTAATACAAATGTAAGGTTACGTTCTTTCCATATGGTATGGTTTCAACAAACGATACTGCGTATTAAATTTGAATTAAATTTAAAAATTTTTGGAGATTCAAATCTTCCCAGTTTCAGTTTTAACTATTAACTACTGAATTACAATTCTGGTTCTTTTCAAAACCCTCTCCTTAGTAATATTTTTCCATAAACTAGGGTATATTTTTTATATGTGAGCATATAAAATGACCTTTAAAGTTCTGGTTTTATGAACAGTGTTACTGAGAGCATATTGTTTTAAACTGGTTATGCCTAACAACGCGGCTGGCGGAAAGTTAAATTGCAATATTTAACAACGTGAACGCGTAAGAATTTCAATTTCAGATGCGTATTATATTTTTATGTTCAGAGCATCTCAGAATATACAATAAGAACAGGAATCACATAAAATCATTATAAAAACACTATATCACGAATAATCTTTTTAATTGTCGGGAAATATGGACTGTAGAGGCCCTTTGGTCACTACCAGAAGAGAGCCTCTGAGATGCCAGGCCCAGACAATCCATAAATGCGGTGTGATCATATAATTTAGAACACCTCCATGTTAATCCTAGCAAATAATACACGCAATTATATAACCTGATCTCGTTGTAACACAAATTTATTGATAAAATCAAAATAGTAATGATAAGACCAAAAAATGTTAAAAGTTAACAGAGATCATTTTGCGTCCAGCACACAGAACAGACAACTCAAAACTCACTAATAAACAATTCTTACATTGTTAACATCGTTATTTGTTTACTAAAATAATTAAACCTTGTTTATATAAATGTCATTGCTTCGTACTACGTTTGCATAGTAACACAACGTGTAAACAGTGTTATGACAAAAGTAAGACTTTTATGTCAGAGGAAATAGCTTCCTCTACAGGACGGACTTTCTGACTGTTTAGAAGCCTAGTCGATTCTATCCTCGTAAATTGAAATCTATCTCTCTTCCGGAGAGCTAATACGATGTTGTTGAAAGCACCTTTCTTTTTTAACTTCTAACAGCCTTATCGTTTAATATTCTGCTTGTCACCATTTAACTCAAATAAACATATCCGTACTTCCAATTTTTATGTTGACATTTTTATTTTTAATATTAAATTATTAATAATAAATTTATTTGACAACGTAGGCCATCTGGCTTAACACTGGAAATGCAATGTGTGTGTTGAGGCCCCAAACCTATTGGTGTTAGTAAGCCCCATAGATGCCAGTTCGCTAGAAGTCCTAACATTCACAGTAGAGTCTGTTTTGCCTACATTGTTATCTGTGTCAATAAGATTTAAGTCCATTAGGTCCTGCCCCAAATGAAATACATCTTCTAATTTAATATCGGCATTCATGATCAAGAATTATGGTACTCAAATTGACAATTATTTTATCCGTTTGGAAGGTGAAAGTTGGAAAGCTATATCTTCAGCAATAATCTGCTTTGATGTGTACGTGACCCACAATAATAAATAAATTACCTGTTCCAAGACTCCTCCTCAGTGTTTTATTATATCAGAACACAAGGCAAGTGTTGAAAGGTGTATATTGTGCAATGTTGTAATCGTTTATTATGGAGAGAAATGTTAAAAATGCAGCAAACGAAAATCTACAACCAGCTCGGAAGCACGATACTCAAAAACTGAAAATAGCGCACAATTATAAAATCAAGTCTTTAAACAAAGAATGTTCTGGAAAATAAAAAGAAAAAATTCTTTTTAAATAAAGTTGTTACAATCAGCTATGGTGGTTTAAATTTATCATTCAAGGTCATTTTATAAAAGGCGGAGGATTCAACATCCTCTACAACGAAAATCAAAATATTAACACGACTAAGTTATAAATTCACCAAAGACAAGTAAAAATCTTCGACAATGTTTACACTTGAAAGTTCCCAAAAATTACAATTTAAAACAGCGATAATTACGTTTGTCCAAAATTAAAATTTGATTTATTTTTAAATGAGTTAATTAATCTCCAACAAATTAATGAACCTCCATACTACCATAGGAGAGTATCTAGATACCAGGCTCGGAAAATCCTATATTCGGAATGATAACAAAATCTAGAATAACTAAATTCCTCAGATCATACTTTTAAACTACATTTCTTCAGCCCTACGATTAAATTCCCTGTAACCTAAAATTGATTGTTGTTAGCTGTAATATTAAAATAAAATATATTACATTATATTTATTAGAACAATGTGTGTGCTCAACTTCTCACTATAAGCCTTGTAAACAATTATTCATGTTAATTACATGAAGCAAATTTAAGATCCGTCTAATAAGGTCAATTAAGAATAATAATTTTGTTGTGAACTTCAATACTTTATAATCAAATTGTCGCAAGCCAGAACCACGCAGCTAAGCGTAGCACGCAAATCGAAATCTCCAGTAGACTGAAGTATAACATTACCAAAGACAAATAAAAATCTTCGTCAATATGCCAAAAGGAAAACTCCAAAATAATTACAATAATATTAAAAAAACTAAACTTTATTTTCTGAAACCAGCGGTAACATCAAATGTCCAACATTAAAAATTGATTTATTTTTATATGAAGAGTTAATTAGTCCACAACACGTTAATTGATCTTCACGTACACCTTAATGTTTAAGATTTCTACTCATAAATCGCGAAGTCATCGTTCTTCTGTTTGTTGACGATTCTTTCAGAACGATTTTCACCATTACGTACTGGCACTGCGCTAGGTTTTCCATTTATATTGTGTCCATCTCTTTCCTTGGTTTTAATTTTCACTTCTTTTTCACATTTATGCTGCTCTTATTTTTTCCACACATATTTCAGTCAGATCTTTCATCAGCATCTTGACACTTCAGTGAGTATCGGTCTTCAGTTTCCTCCTCTGTTTAGGTAAACTGTGGAATGCAGCGATCCAGTGTTACACATTCTACTTTGCCATTTACTTCTATAAATACATTTTTATTAGTCATACAATCGACTTTTGATGGCCCCTTGTAGAATGGAATCAGTCAGTTTTGTATTTTCTATCTAGTTATGTATACATGATATGCCAGCTTTAAATCTAAAGATACATGGCATTTAGACCTTGGACTTCTAGACTTGGTTGGAGCTAAACGCCACATTTTATCTCTCAATGTTCAAACAACCCAATCTACTAAACTAGAGGCACAATTGAGACAACTCGGAGCTTAGTTTGAAGATCATCATGTAATCCCAATGGATCTCTATAAAAAAGTTCTGATATGGATGTTTCTAACTGAGCTCTGCATCTATTTCGCATAGCCAGCAAAACTATGGACAAATCATGTATCCAACTAGAACCTCCCATTATCTCTTGGATTATATGTGCACGTGTGTCTTTCTTCTAACCCAGTAGTATTCTATGATCTAATAAATAGTCCAGACATAAACTGACTACCACGATTACTAGTTACCATTACCGGTACACAATATCATTCCATATCTTCCAGGTTTGATACTTCAGACTGACGATTGAAATGATCAACCATCGTATGTAAGTACCTCTGTCCAGAAATTTTGGGCATTTTTACTATATCAATATGTACATGCATGAAGCGACCCGCTGGTACACCAAACATTTTAACTTCGGTTTTATTATGACGCCAAAATTTGCTAGTTTGACACCGGGAACATATCCTTACCCAAGTCCATATGTCTTTAGATATTTTGAGCCATATATATCTATCTTTGACCATTCTGATGGTTGCTTTAATCATGCAGCTGTTTAATTACCTTATACCTTAATTCTAACGGTGTATAGGGTCTAGTTTGGCTCCTGGAGATTTCACATAGTAACCACTTATCTCTAACCTTCTTGTGTGCATACGTAAACGTCTTAGCCAACACGGATAATAAATGATCAACAGCCTGTGCTTCCATCAACTGTTGGGCAAAGGATGCAACAGAGCAGACGAGTGACTCCGAAGGGATCATATCTCAGTATAACATATTTAGTCTAATGAGAGTATCTGCCACCAAACTCTCTTTCCTGAGATATGAGTAACAGTAAAATAAAATTATGCGAGTCGAGTTATTTGTAAATTTACCCGCCGAGAATAATTAATCCTATTCGTCTTCTCTAGGATACTTATCAACGGCTTATGATTAGTTAATATCGTGAACTGATGTTCATTCAAACAATGCTCAAATGCAGCACTACCGCATAAATCTCTAGTAACTCATTTCCAGGCGTGTCACATTGCTTTTCCAGATCTTGAAAATTCCGACCATAGAATCCTACCAACTTGACTATACCAATATTTCTCTGATGTAACACTGTCTCTCCGACTACATAGGAAGTATCTGTGACTTGCTCAAACGGCTTAGTCCAATTCACAGGCGCTATTGTGGTGATTTGATTTAACAAATCGTTGGCCCTCTGAAATTTCTCCTTGTCGTCATGGCTAAAATTAATAGACCAGGACTTCTTCATCGTGTTCTGTTCAAGGACTAAATTCCAAGTTAACGTCATAAAATTCTAACCAAACTTGGAATAAAACGACGAGAAAAGCTAATCATCCCAAAAAATCTACGCAGTTGGTTTAAAATTCTGGGTTCTGGCACATATTTTATAGCTTGGACCTTATCATCATTGAAAATAGAGTGTCCAAGAAATTTTACAATAGAGCAACCAATCCTGTTATTTTATGGTTTGATTACCAATCCATAATGCTCCAGCTTAGATAATACTGCGTCCAAGTGCTCCCGTTGTTTCTTTGTAGATTGACTACATATAATTATGTGGTACGACGGTGTCAACCATGTTTCGATGGCCGATCGTACATGGGCTAACGGGGCTATGGCGGTGGTGTCACCAGGGCGTGGTGGATTTTCGACCGGCAATCGGATCTCCTATAAAATACCACATGAGCCCGACGACGGCACCATGACTCGGCGTGTGTTCCCCGCCACAAAAGGGACAACAGCCACAGGATTACATGGACTCCTGGACAGTACCCCGTACTTCCGAATGGCGAATGAGTTCTGAACAGCCACCGGCAACCATGCAACTTACTGCTGTCTTGCAGACTGCGCTTGGATGTGCAAAGGCTAGAGGTGCGTCCTCAATCAAAAAGCCGAGTGGTGAGGGGCCACCACTTGTACCAAATTCCCAAGAAAATCCATGAAATGGAGCCGGCTTATCCTCTAAAAGGAGTCAGCCGCATTAAAGTAAAGTAAAGTAAATTATGTCATCTATATGCAATCTAGCAAATGGACAGTCTTATAGAACCTCCTCCGTTAGACGCTGGAATGTCTGATTTTCATTCTTCAGACCAAACGGCATGCAGACGATTTCATGCGATCCTCCAGGAAATCGCACTGTGGTGAGCGGTATAGATTCTGCCTCCATAGGTACTTGATAGTACGCTTTCTGCAGATCTAACGTAGTATAAACTTCATACCTCATTATATTCCTGAGCAAAAAACCCTTATTTGGTTGAGGATACGTATCACCTTTCGTTTCAGACGATAATTACCACAAACCCTCCATTGACACGGTGCAGGTTTAGGAATTACTACTATTGGAGACGAAATTTAGAATTTGAACGCCTATAAATTCCTTCTCCCATTAACCGCTTAAATTTCTCAATAGTAACCTGTTGTTTATGTCACGCTAACGGTTGAGCCCGTGGCGCACAGAGTTCTATGCCTGTCTTCTGCCCATTCCGCTTAGCATTAAAAGGTAGAAACATGGCCAGATGTTTCTCGATGACGTTCACGAAGTCAACCGCGACGCCGAGTCTGGGTAATCTCACTGACCTAAGTACTGAGGTCCCAGAGTCAGCGTAAATCACTTTCTTAGTGCCTTGTCCAATGGTCCTAGATTTGGGATCTAAATCGAAATTGAAATGAACAAAGAATCCATCCCAATGACGTTATCCTTTATGTTTGCGAACAGAAAATTCAACGTGAATGTAGATTTCTGTCTGACAATACATCAACGCTTTGTAACCTCAATTGGACTTCCATTAGAAACCCATATTTGATAATCGGATGTGAAGCGGTCAATTTTCACCACATCGGATCGAACTACGAGCACTTCCGCACCCGTGTCTATCAAGAATTTTAAACCACTGAGTTCATCTCTTATGACCAACTTTATATTGTTGTAGACTGCAACCTGTTAAAGATTCCCTTCCAGCCGAAATCTTACAGATTTTCGGACCGCACTATTGCGTGTATATTCAATCGCAGCTCTCGAACCTAACTTAGATGATTTTAGGATGCCTTTTACATGTATTCAATGAAGCCTTGCATGCGCATCTCGTCCAACGGCTATTAATAGTGTGTTTTAACTAGATTTCTGTTGAATTACATCGGGTTACAGGACGAATATTTTGTTTCCATCGGGTCCACCCAACCGTGGAAATGTGCAACCTCCGCTATGACTCTTTCCAAGCTCGGCATGTTTACGATGCGAAATGCCCCACTTGCGTGAGCCTTGATCACCATCACGCGATTTGCCTCCCGGATGCTTTGAAGATTGCCTTTGACCTACCTTTGCTAAAACTTTCCACGTTGGGTTTAATCCAACTCACATCACGTCAGGGAGTACTTAATTAATTCTCTAAGGTCCAGATGTCTGAGTTTCTGCTCAATGCGTGAATTTGCTGTTACTGCATACACTTTAGGTTACCTTTGGCGATAGACTTTATCTAACGCTTTGAGCTTCTTTGGCCGTCATAGTTCCAATGTATCTTAGACATCTAGAGTGTCTCTTAATAAATCAGGCAATACTGCTACAAATATACTGTTCACAATTTCTTCAGAATTATCAAGCCCGATGGATTTATAAACTAATCTGTCATAAAATTCCGATGGGAGTTGATTTCCCATCTCTTCATGACGCAAAATGTTAGTCATCTGTTCTATACTCTCGGGTTGATATCGTCGGTGAAGTTCATCCAGTAAAAGCTCAAATGCACTTAAAATATCATTCGCCATTACATTTTTCCCGAGTCTATACAGGTTTCTCTTCATTTTCTCAGGAATGACCAACAGGCCAAGGCAAACATTTATGTGATGTCGGTCATAACATTTTGGGTCGTCGACACATTGAGAATAGTTATCTGGTCTGTACATGGTGAATCTTACATTTCTGTCCAGAGAGTTGCGGCTAAGGTGATCATTATCTATAGCATACCTTTCTGTATAATGCATCTTGGCGCGGTCACCATCTTTTCAAAAGGCCTTTTGGTCACTACCATATGCTACGCTCTGAGATGCCAGGCTCGGATAACCCATATATACGGAATGCAGCTAAACTACGTGTTATTTAGGGTAACACACTTGCCTTTACTAGCAATTAAAGAGAATCAGCCGTTAATGTCGATATTAAATATTATTTACCCATATACATGCGCAAGTTGTCGATCAACTTACGTAGGCCGATCGACCAGACGGTTAATTACTCGAATGAGAGAACATTGCAACTTAAGCGCCTGTTTTAAATCAAATGGTGAATACACGTCTGCTATTGCGCAACACATGATCAAAACATCGCACGTATTTTTTCCAGACGCAGTATTCAAAATAATTACTAAATGCAAAAACAAAAGGGAGCTAGTCACATACGAAGCCTTATGGATTAACAAATTGCAGCCGGATTTATGCAAGCAGAAGAAGCACGTACAAGCATTGAGCTTTAACTGGATGTGACGCACGCAATTGATTGGTTTCCGTTTTTCACACTCTCCATGTTTAAATAATTTAATGCTATTTTTCTTTCCGATTTAAATATAAAGATATGCTCATTAGTAGATACTTGAGGAGATAATGAGAAAGAAATTTTTTTCGTATCTGATAAAATTTCTTTTTGTTTTAGCACATAGGAAAAATACAATGAATTTTATTAATGCTCGCATTTCAAAAGAATAATATTTTTTATTGAAAAGCAAACGCCATGTCTTCCGACAATTGAAAGGATAAAGATACAATTCATAGTTAGAATTATAAATGTTTCAGTTTGAAATTAATAGACTTATTTTATCAGTAATAATAACTGTGTAACTGGTATAAGAGAAGGCACAGGAAAAGTGTTTTTAGCGGCTTTATAGTTGTATTTCGTTTATAAAATTGAAGCTTGTATTGACTTGGATAAAATTGTATACAGTGAAATCTTGAGATGGGTCTGGATACTAATTCACTCTGTCGGGTTAAGCGACTATTTGCAAGCATCTAACGTGCTTTTTGTCTGCAACGCTTTCGAGTGAAGAAAGTTATATTAATATGGAGTTCGATAATTCCACAAATAAAAATAAATTAAAATTTTATTTCCGCTAGATCTTTACAAATTATGTACGGTGGAAATTATCTTAAAACATTTAAAATAATTTCACAAACATTGTTTATCTTAACACTTTCGAAAATTTATATTTTTCGTTCATGTGAGTTTCCTGTTTTTTATTTTTTTGTACCGGGTTCGCAATCTTTGTATGTGAGAGCAAGATTGGCTCTCAAAATTCTAACTAAGATATAATTAACCATACACGTTTTTCTGATATAAGCAATATCTCAGGAATTATGCCTTTTCAATTAATAAGGGCATTGGAAAACCAAGGAAGACAGGTATTCCAGTTGGTTTACGCTTTGTAGTTATATAATCACATTCTAGGTCGATCGCGGATCTGCATACGGTTCCGGTGCGTATATTTTCTAATTTGCCATTTAGAATATTTGTGGCGAACAGTGTTTCTTGTATTAAAATGTATGTCAGATTTAAATGGGACATGGCTAGCTCACTTGAATTAGTTAGTAGGATGGGTTCAGCTGACCAGCCTAGAATGTTATCCGCGATGGATCATTACCAGTAAATTGATAAAATGTTACTTACATTTAAACTGATAGAGATCTGGTGTATGTAGGATTCTCGATAGTGTATATAAAACAAGAGCCTCTGGAAAATTTGGCGACTGCGTCAGGGTTCCGTATATGAGAAGGTCAGAAAAATCTGGTTGGCGTGCCAATGATCCGTCCACGGGGATATCTACTGGAAGTCAACAATCGCGTTGACCTCATGTCTAATGTGACATTCGTCAACTGTCAACTTAAGGAGGTGGAGCAGCGCATGAATTTCAGAATTACAAATTTCGTTAGGCTGTCAAGTCGGTTTTAAAAGCCAAGGTAAGATTAGCATTTGCTCAGACTTCAAGATGTTCCATGGAAGGTTGAATTGAATTATTTGTGGAGTGCTGAAACGAGCACTTCTGTGTAATCTGGGAAATTTGAATTATCCGGCAAGTCGTAAGATCCATTTCTGGAAATAACTGAGGAAAATCGCCGGTGTCAACACAAAATGAATAGCCGTTTGGAATTTGTTCCAGTGCGCAAATTTATAATGGTAGCAAGCGCTGTTATGTCTATAGGGTATTCAGATATGATTGAAATATAGAGCCCCAATTTAGGTTATCAACTATGGCCCGCGCATTACAGTTCTATATATGTTGAGGTGATGAAAGAGTGGTTGTGTACTTTAGAGCACAAAGTAATTCTCCGAGTAGAATTTTGTGGTCGATGATCTGATAGCTACCACCAATGAATCCTCAGACCGGGATTATAGGCACAGGTACGTGGTAAGAATCAAGGGAGACTGGCCTAATATTGCTGAGTTCGGATTCCTATACACTGATCACGCATGACTAAATTAATTAGCAGGTGGAGTTGAGAAATACCACCGCGTAGCACTATGGTGCAGCGTGCTATGTAATTCTATGTCTAGCTTTTCAAGTGACTGCGTCGTTAAAAGTTTGCATATAGATTTACTAATGAAATACGTCGAGTACAAATTATTCTCATTGTGTTAGTAGCAATTTTATATCAGTTTGAAGCACAATTTATATGGTAGTGCGCATCATTAGAGATAAAATGTCGTCTTTCTCCTTAACCAAGACAAGATGTGAACATCTATGTGCTACTGGTCCTCCGATTTGGAATTGGCATTACATGTCTACATGTAAACGAGGAAGATTTGACTGACTTCAGTTGTATACAACGGTGGTCATTGAATTAAATAGAAATGAGGTTTTATTCTTCTGAATTGTTGCATTCAACAGTTTAGCAAGACCTGATCTTCTCAGGTTGTACCAAGCTCGCAAGTTAAGATTTTGAGAATGCCAATTGGAAGGAAGCCATTTGAACAAGACGCGTCGATAAGTATATTAGCTCAGTCAAAGCAATACGAGCAACATGAATGATTCATTACTTTGCAAAAGACGTTTACGTCAATGTATAGTCGCCTTGTGAAACTAGAGGGTGAATATATGAAGTCGACACATAAAAAATAATTTAAAAAATTATTTTTCTACTTAAATTTATGCTGTTTTTGTACAAATATTGTATGGATGAAATTATTTTAATCCCATTTGAATAATGTTTGGAAATGTTTTGTTTAAATGATTTTGAGTATTTGAATTTTTCTTTCATGCGAGTTTTCAGCTTTTTCATTTTTGTTCTTGTACGCAATCGATGCCTGTGAGAAAGAGGTTGGCTCTCGGGCTTCTAAACGTCGTCATTTCTAATTTACATTACAAGCTATTTCTAATACAATTAATAAATAGGAAATTACACCTTTACACTTATTGCGGGAATTAGGAAGTTCAAAAAGACAGATATTTTAGTTTTTTGGCTTTGTAGGTTTATATTCGTATTCTAGGTACATTTTGGATCTGCACATGATAAATAGAATGAACATTCTGATTTTTTATTTACAATACCTGTGGTAGAATGTGTTTCTTGTTTTGACATGTATGCCAGTCTCAAATATGGCAGGACTAGTGCATGTGAAAAAGTCAGTGGGAGGGGTTTTTGCTGACCAGTCTTTCATAATATCCGCGATGTACCATTATCAATAAAATAGATCTGAAGAGTGTTTCTTACACTAAAACGGGTACAGATCTGGCGCCTGTGATGTTTTTGATAGTGTATATAAGACACGAGATAAAGAGTAAAGATGAAGGAGCTCAAGTTGTCATCGTATCTGTACATAATCCGTTCGAGTAACTGAAAGAGAATGAAATAAACGTTAGCAAAATATGGTGGCAAACTTCCAGACGATAATGAGTATTAGTTACAAGGATGACCGTTGGAAATGTTTAATATTCCCGAGTGTAGAGCCTTAACTGTAGTCACAATTTAAAAAGACAACCTAACGAAAAGTATGTGTAGTGACTAGATATTTTAATATCAACAGTAAATTACATAACGGGTGCCAAATTAACAATGTACAAATTTTGTTATTATTGTCGCTTAGGAATTTATAACAGAAGTTATAGTTACATGTTCTAATTATCTCATGATGAAGTGTGAGTCTTTTATCCATGAGTAGTGTGTTTAAATGTTGGAATAAATGTAGATTTAATGAAAGGTTTTAAGATCACGGCTAGATTAAATTAAGGAATTACAATTACGCGTGGCGTAAAAATAAATAAGATGACAAAAAATCGACAGTAAAAAACAAATTGAGATCTTATGAATAAAGGATATAACTTTAAAATAGTAACTGAACCACAAAGATACGTGATTTGGAAGGAGGAAGTTCTCTTGATAGTTCTGACCCTGAAAGAAGACCCGCTTCAGAAATCGAGCAGCGATTGGCTCAAATGCAAACGAAGACGCAAAAATGTGAGCGGCAATTAAATTCACTGGCATAGAATATGCGGCGTAGAACGTAAGCGTTAATTCATGTGAGTATCTGAGTAGGATTTCATGTCATAAAGCAAATCAATGATTTTATTCAGAGAGTTTTGCCATTACTTAGTTAAGATGTAGAGAGAAGACCAGTGACTTTCAAATTGAGTTGCTTAGGTGCTAGACCATGTCAATCATCTATATAACAATGAAATCGTTTACAAATGGAAACGAAAATATCGATTTGGTATCAAGTTTTGTTTAGCAAGTTTTATCTGGATTAATTTTAAAGCCGATCACTCTAAGGTAAACTTGCAGCAGAGATAGCAGCTGAGCGATTGGCGATGCGAGTAAACTGGGAGTAGCCGGGCTACTGACTATTAATATTATGTCATCGGTATATTTAAACAGCTTAAATTGGATATCCGTAAATTGATTATGTGCAAGTGTTAGATTGAATATTATAATGCCATTGTCGACTGTTACGATCCTGAATCGATTTCCAAGGTAGAAAACGATAAGCTTAAAGTCACTTCCGCAGATACTATTACTAAATAAGGTGGATTTAACCACCAAAAAGAGAGAATTTTGGGGGCCATATAGATATTTAAAAAGAGGTGATTACAAGAATGTTCTTTGGAAATGGAGGAGTAATAGTTGTTAAGGGCGCTAGCTAAATTGGTGGAAGAGCGGTAGGTATTCAGATAGCCCTGCTTGTCGCAATTAAAATAGAGTTTATATCTTGACTTAATGAAAGGATAAAGTACGTTATATAGATTCCTGTCAAAAACTTTATTAAACGCCTAGACAAAAGAGATTGGACAGAAAACCTTAGATTAGATCGACGAAATGGCGCTTTTTAGAATATGAGTTATTGCCGATTTAAGCCACTCCAGTGATAAAGAGTTAATTTCGAAATATATGTTAACGAGCTCAGCAAACAGTTAATCAGAATTTAAATTGTTTCAGATAGTTTGATAAAAATCGATTAAGTACAATTTCATAAAGTTTACATTTAGTTCCTAAAATATCTCAGGTTTCTTAATGACCTGACAATTCCAAAATGCGAAATTCTATCATATAAAGAATAAATATTATTATGTTTCTGTGAGAGTCAATAAATCTCAGTATAGAATTAAATTAACTATTTAATTATATTTAACAATAATTGATTGCGTGGGTGGTGGTAACAATTCTTTAAATCAAGTTTGCGAGCCTGAAATAAACACCAATCACATTGTATTACCCCAGTCGTCGAAAAACATAACAAACCTACCGCCAGCCGCAACGCACTGACACATTTCCACCTTCGATCATTATCATCAGAGTACGACGGCAAACTGACAATCGCGGATCAAAACAGCATTGATTATATATGGAAATCAAATTTAGATATGCGGTTTGATGCTGGTTATTCAATTTGCTGTCGTACCTGATGATGATCATGGAAGTTCGAAACGCATCAGTGCATTGCATGGCAAAGTAGTTTTGTTATGTTGTTCGAGTCTGGTTAAATACAATGGGATTGGTGTTTACTTCGCTCGCAAACTTGATTTAAAGAATTGTTACAACGCGCGCAATCAATTATTGTCAAATTGTATTGCCCATATATGTATATGTGGGGAAAGCTGCAAACAGTCAATGTTCGTGACTGCATAGAAATTGTGCAGCCGACATTTCCAGTCAAGTTCAATGTATGCGAGACTGCTAGATGTGAGAGCCGCATATCTAAATTTGATTTTCATATATATTTAATTATATGTTTTAATTTTTTAATGATCGTTTATGAAAACCATTTTTGTAAAAACATTTAAATAATTTTTGGAGTCTTTAATTTTTAAATTCATGTTATCATTGTCGGTTAAACAATAAAACAATAATTGATTGCGCGGGTGGTGGTAACAATTCTTTAAATCAAGTTTGCGAGCTTGAAGTAAACACCAATCCCATTGTTTTTAACCAGTCGTCGAACAACATAACAAAACTACCGCCAGCCGCAACGCACTGACGCGTTTCGACCTTCCATGATCATCATCAGAGTACGACGGCAAACTGACTATCGAGGATCAAACCGCATTGAATATATATGGCAATCAAATTTAGATATGCGGCTCTCACCTCTAGCAGTCTCGCATACATTGAACTTGACTGGAAATGTCGGCTACACAGTTTCTATACAGTCACGAACATTAACTGTTTGCAGCTTTCGCCACATATACACATATAAGCAATACAATAAAACAATAATTGATTGCGCAGGTGGTGGTAACAATTCTTTAAATCAAGTTTGCGAGCTTGAAGTAAACACCAATCCCATTGTTTTTAACCAGTCGTCGAACAACATAACAAAACTACCGCCAGCCGCAACGCACTGACGCGTTTCGACCTTCCATGATCATCATCAGAGTACGACGGCAAACTGACTATCGAGGATCAAACCGCATTGAATATATATGGAAATCAAATTTAGATATGCGGCTCTCACCTCTAGCAGTCTCGCATACATTGAACTTGACTGGAAATGTCGGCTGCACAATTTCTATGCAGTCACGAACATTAACTGTTTGCAGCTTTCGCCACATATACACATATAAGCAATACAATAAAACAATAATTGATTGCGCGGGTGGTGGTAACAATTCTTTAAATCAAGTTTGCGAGCTTGAAGTAAACACCAATCCCATTGTGTTTAACCAGTCGTCGAACAACATAACAAAACTACCGCCAGCCGCAGCGCACTGACGCGTTTCGACCTTCCATGATCATCATCAGAGTACGACGGCAAACTGACTAGCGAGGATCAAACCGCATTGATTATATATGAAAATCAAATTTAGATATGCTGTTTGATCCTGGATATTAAGTTTCCCGTCTTACTCTGATGGAGGTCATGGAAGTTCGAAACGCATCAGTGCATTGCGGCTGGCGGTAGTTTTGTTATGTTGTTCGAAGGCTGGTTAAATACAATGGGATTTGTGTTTACTTCAAGCTCGCAAACTTGATTTAAAGAATTGTTACCACGCGCGCAATCAATTATTGTCAAATTTTATTGCCTATATATGTATATGTGGCGAAAGCTGCAAACAGTTAATGTTCGTGACTGCATAGAAATTGTGCAGCCGACATTTCTAGTCAAGTTCAATGTATGCGATACTGCTAGATGTGTGAGCCGCATATCTAAATTTGATTTGCATATATATTTAATTATATGTTTTAATTTTTTACTGATCGTTTATGAAAACCATTATTGTAAAAACATTTAAATAATTTTTGGAGTCTTGAATTTTTAAATTCATGTTATCATTGTCGGTTATACAATAAAACAATAATTGATTGCGCAGGTGGTGGTAACAATTCTTTAAATCAAATTTGCGAGCTTAAAGTAAACACCAATCCCATTGTTTTTAACCAGTCGTCGAACAACATAACAAAACAACCGCCAGCCGCAACGCACTGACGCGTTTCGACCTTCCATGATCATCATCAGAGTACGACGGCAAACTGACTATCGAGGATCAAACCGCATTGATTATATATGGAAATCAAATTTAGATATGCGGTTTGATCCTCGATATTCAGTTTGCCGTCGTACTCTGATGATGATCATGGAAGTTCGAAACGCATCAGTGCGTTGCGGCTGGCGGTAGTTTTGTTACGTTGTTCGACGACTGGTTAAATACAATGGGATTGGTGTTTACTTCAAGCTCGCAAACTTGATTTAAAGAATTGTTACCACCACCCGCGCAAACAATTATTGTCAAATTGTATTGCCTATATATGTATATGTGGTGAAAGCTGCAAACAGTTAATGTTCGTGACTGCATAGAAATTGTGCAGCCGACATTTCCAGTCAAGTTCAATGTATGCGAGACTGCTAGATGTGAGAGCCGCATATCTAAATTTGATTTTCATATATATTTAATTATATGTTTTAATTTTTTACTGATCGTTTATGAAAACCATTTTTGTAAAAACATTTAAATAATTTTTGGAGTCTTTAATTTTTAAATTCATGTTATCATTGTCGGTTAAACAATAAAACAATAATTGATTGCGCGGGTGGTGGTAACAATTCTTTAAATCAAGTTTGCGAGCTTGAAGTAAACACCAATCCCATTGTATGTAACCAGTCGTCGAACAACATAACAAAACTACCGCCAGCCGCAACGCACTGACGCGTTTGGACCTTCCATGATCATCATCAGAGTACGACGGCAAACTGACTATCGAGGATCAAACCGCATTGAATATATATGGAAATCAAATTTAGATATGCGGCTCTCACCTCTAGCAGTCTTGCATACATTGAACTTGACTGGAAATGTCGGCTGCACAATTTCTATGCAGTCACGAACATTAACTGTTTGCAGCTTTCGCCACATATACACATATAAGCAATACAATAAAACAATAATTGATTGCGCGGGTGGTGGTAACATTTCTTTAAATCAAGTTTGCGAGCTTGAAGTAAACACCAATCCAATTGAATTTAACCAGTCGTCGAACAACATAACAAAACTACCGCCAGCCGCAGCGCACTGACGCGTTTCGAACTTCCATGTTCATCATCAGAGTAAGACGGCAAACTGACTAGCGAGGATCAAACCGCATTGAAAAAAAAATCATTGTCGGTTGTTTGAGCTCGATATCAGCTACAGTATTTATTTTTACCATGCGACCATTGTGTTTTAGAGCAACGATTGTTTCTCGTCTCCTAACTCTATCCATATCTTGATTTCTGTACAAAGCTTTTGTAACACACATGATCTATCGAAATGAAGCCATTGCATTTAATGATGGAATGAAGACGCCAAAGTATAACGATGTTTCATATTCATTTATATTTAAAAAGTTGCATTACGTTTCGATTTAGGATTCGCGTACGGTTCCAACAAGTGCCCTTATAGATTTTTCATCTAAGAAGCCGCTGGCGAAAATAATTGCTTGTTTTGGCATATATATACAAGTTCTAGTTATGCGAGTATTTTATGAAAAACCAGGAAAGGCCAAGAAATTAGTGTGAGGCATTGAGCTTACCACTTCAGAATGCGATCAGTGGTGGACCATTTCAAGTGCAAAGACCAGAGACTTTACAAAGATTCGCGGCTATGCCAGAGACCTGTTTGCTGGGAAGTTTACAGATGTCAATGGCCACTTTTGTCCGATGGCCGTTCCATATATTGGCTAGTCGGTTAGTGCATATGGTTGCCGATTCCTTTGTGTTTCCTAACAGAATTTAAAACATAAGTTTATGGTGCCTTTTGATGTGGCGTCTGTGTTTACAAATTTTCTAATTGGAAAAAAAACTACTTAATTTATAGTTCAAGCAGTAGAGCAAAACATATAATCATTCCTGGTCACTGGCAAACTTACTTTGTTGTGCACGAAGAATGCAGTGTTTCGACTTGATGGAAGTATCTATAAATAGATTAATGGCGTAGCAATGGGAGTCACAAATGTTCAGTGGTATCTGAGATTTTCATAGGGAATCTTAAGAACATATCACTAAAGTAAGAAATAAATAAATGCACACAATGTATAAGTTATGCTGATGATATTTTCTTTGTTCCTAAAAGCAGATCGCAATCCCGAGCACTGTTTCAAAGTTTTAATTGTTACATTAAAATGTTAATTTCACACCAGAGCATGAGATAAACGATTGTCTGTCGTAATTCAACGGACTAATAACGAGAGAAGTTAATGGAAATTTAAATATAAGAATTTTCCTTAAATGAACCTGGTCTGCATAATATTTGAATTATAGTATTTTTGTGCCATTTCAATATGAATTATCAATAAATGGCAGTTGTTTTCAAAATTTTCTATAATGGTTAGTCCAGATTCAAACGGCGACGGATATACGTAAGCAAAGAATGATGTAATGTCTAATTGCAATTCTAGACAATTGAATAAGTTAATTTTTTAACAAGAAAATCAAAAGAAGCGGGCATTTTTAGAACAGGAAAAGGAATAAATTTACTTATTCATTTTATTTAAGTAGGACGCTCTTTCTCGCAAAAACCAATTGTCATCTCCAAAGTTGAATAAGAAAAAAATGAGCACGATAACTCGGCCTGGACGACTTAATGTTTTGTGATTACTCCGGCTACTTTCTGGAACTCTCCACATATCAGGCATTATTCAAGTGCTCGTATAATAATTCCGCGAATACTTAAATATGCGCCTCTTTTGAATGCACTGGAATCGTAGGGTCGCTTTCCTAGCTTCGGCCTCTACAAGCAGCGGTTTTGCATGTACCGGTGAGTTATCTCTATTGGCATGCGCTGCACTTTCACAAGTGCCTGTGTAATTATTAGAATAGGCAGTATTACCAAAGATACATCACAAGCTCTTTATATTTCTGGTGCAGTAACATCGATTGACGTGCCTCACCCAAGCTCTCACTCGAATGACCAAAATTTGTATGGTTACTTACGTTAAGACGAAACTGTGCATCTTTCGTACATAGCAAAACAATTTTGAGTAGATAATGGCCTGGGACCGGAGATGGAAATATATTTTAGTCTAAAGGTTGAACATTTGTACACAAAGAAGTCACATAAAATGATACCATAATCTTAATTTTAACATTTATATCTTGAATTCTGTAAAAAAAATAAAGCAATCAGCCTAGTAATTAAACGAACATTGGTTGCGCGGGTGGTGATAACAATTATTATAATCAAGGTTGCGGTCTTGATATAAACACCTGACCCATTAATTACTTACATATGTCAGTATGAACTAAGAATTGTAAAGTGTAGAAAAGGCAATTCATCCAGTAGACCGGTTTCGTCCTTATTGGGAACTCATCAAGTACTGGCCAGAATTTGCCGTGCCCAGGTTCGTATCCTGTCCGCGGCAAATTCTGGCCAGTACTTGATGAGTTCCCAATAAGGACGAAACCGGTCTACTGGATGAATTGCCTTTTCTACACTATACAATTCTTAGTTTATACTGACATATGTAAGTAATTAATGGGTCAGGTGTTTATATCAAGACCGCAACCTTGATTATAATAATAATCAGCCTAGTAGTTTGTGAAATAGTTCTAGTGTACAGGCTAAGTGTTTAACCAATGCATGGAACGGATATCAGACCAAAGTCTTTATTGATTTCTGCAGACATCTGATACGGTCACAAATCTGTATACACTGGAGTCCTAGAAACTATAGTACGCTAATCGAGAAACGCCCTGAATAGGATTTTATAAATACAAAGGCAAAACCAAATGAAGTACCGTTGTTCCTTGGCTTCCAGATTCCATAATAAAGTAAAGTGACCTCGTTCAAAAAGATCAAGTGTTTTGTACAAGCCGTGTATAAAACTTAAAGCATAGATAAAGTTAGGAGACAGAGAGCCGATGTTACTTTTCCAAACAAGGACCGCACTGCACAACAATTATAAACAACCGAAACCGTACAGGAACAACCGAATTTAAACAACATGACTTTAAACCAAAATCTCCAAAATTGAATAAATATATATTAGACGAAGAAAATTTATTTAAACAATCATCGAAAACGTGAAATGTAGAATTAAATATCTAACTGGCATTATTATGTGGAATTAATGACACCAACTAAACCAACGTAATATCTATTTTGTATAAACGAAAATTTATCATTTCATTATTACTGAGTCTTTAGGAAATCTGAGATATTTTATTTAAATGTACAATATATAAAAGTGTTATTAAAAAGTTCTTGTCAAACTACCTGAGCTCCACTTAAAGGAAAAATAGACTAACCAAGTTACATTAGTTAGTATGTAACTGAAAATTGTGTGTAGTGTAGCGTGCGGCAGGATGGCTCAGTGGTTAGAGCACCAGATTTCGAAGCAGGCGTGCCAAATATCGAGTATTGTCTGCGGAAATCCTGGCCAGTACATGGGGAGTTCCCAATAAGTACGTAACCGGTCTACTACACTATACAATTCTTAGTTTATACTGACATATGTAAGTAATTAATGGGTCAGGTGTTTATATCAAGACCGCAACCTTGATTAAAATAATATCAGAAAATTTTTCAGATTCCGAATGGCTGATGTTGTTAATTCATTGGTCTTTTCTATCCAAAAAATCGCCTTTTGGTCAATCCCATTTAAGGATCTCCGTCAAATACTTTATCCAGACATTTACTAAAAGTTTTGACAGAAAGATAAACTTTTCTTGACTATTAACATAATTTTCTGGATGTCTGTTCTTAATTTTACTTATTTAGTTAGCACCCGTAAGCACTGCTTTTCTTAATTTCCAAAGGACAAAATTGAATTTTCTTCATTATCCGCGATTAAATTAGTCATATTTACTCATATCGTCTGCGATAATATCATTGAGCTTATCATTTCCTACCTCCAAAACTGATTCACTACTGTAAGTTTCTGCAATTTTTAAACAAATTCATCTACCATTCGTTGTTGAGTTTACCCAGGCTCAGTTTTTGTAATTATACTTTTCAACCTAGCACTTGCACATTATTCATTTGCGGATATCCCATTCAAGCTGTTTGATTATACCGGTGATATGGCAAATTTTTTTAGTACAGCCACTCCCAGTTTACTCGTATCCCCAATAGCTCGGCTGCCATCTGTGCTGCAAGTTCACCTTAGCGTGATCGGTTTTAAAATCACTCCAGAAAAAAATTCACTTGATGAATCATGATTTCCAATCTATCCTTCCTTTTCCAATTGTAACCTTTTTCTATAGAAATTAGGATAATTGACACCGTCTAGGACGTAAGCATCTCACTTTCGAAGTCACTGGACGTCCCTCAACATCTTAACCAAATCGCATTAAAACGCTTCAAGACACGAATCCCTGCCCGGAAATTCATATTAATCAAAACTTACGCGCTACTCATATTCTTCGCCAGTCAATTTTGCTGACTACTCATTCTGATGTTTCATTTGCTATTGAAAAGATGGCTGCTCGATTTCTGAAGCGTTTCTTCTCTCATGTTCAGCACTATCGACAGCGCCTCCTCCTTACAAATCCCCTACATTAATGGTTCAGTCACAACTTTAACGTTATTTTCGTTGAGCTTATGCAATAAAGTTTCAAACAATTTTACGGAATTCTGTATAGAAAAATGCAGTCTTCATTTACAAACCGAAGTTATATTAAAGCTAAATTTCAGTGGGAAACTTCATTTTTATCTGCAATCCTATATTAAATTTGCCATAGTCGAAAATAATGATTTTCAGATCTGCAGACATTCTAGTTAAAAAACTGTATTATAGACATCCTTCAGGATGCTCATAGGAGGCGTCTTTACATATAATCTGACGTATAATCAAATGGACGTTGATTGCGCATCTGTAAATGTCCGAGAAAATCAGTCATTCGAGCTGTCCACTATGGCTAGTGTCATATTCACAATTAGCTTTTAACTGGCCATATGTCTCCAGTGAATTTCATCTAAAGAATTATTACCTAATTGTACCAAACTACTTAAAACATAGAACGAAAAAGCTCTTCGTGCTGAAAAACAGCATAAATTGTGCATTTAGGTGCAAAACTTTCAAAAGGAATATTTAAATGCATACAAATTTTACCTGTTATTTTTCCGAATACTATTCCATTGAAAAAGATCTCCATATCTGGGGATCGAAAATTATGGAGAAAAAATCAGGAAGACAGCGAATGCAAACAAATCGGATCGCAACCCGATAATCAGGTAAAATCATTTGACTAATTTGCCATCTCCATTGGTAACCGTATGATCACCATAAAATGAAGAGGTTCCTAAATTTCAACGTGTTTCATGGATTTAATCCGGTATAATCGAATTGTATGCCTCATTAGTGTAATGACCTATATTTTGGCCATCTTTTGCTGATTCTGCCTGTCTATCTCACCATCAGTGCTTCGCATAAGCCGAACGTAGTATGTACAAACGGTAATAAGGATTGTTTTAATCAAGGTGGCGATCTTGATGTAAACGCTAGTCCCGTTGTTTACATACATTTGTTCATATAGACTAAGCATTGTATAAACAATTTCCTTATCTACATTTATACTGACAAATTTAGGTATAAAATCGGACTGCTGTTTACATCAAAATCACAATCTCGATTTAAATGTGCTCCACTCTGTTTGAAAATTATATTTTCAAAGCATCTAAAAGTCTTCTAAAATGTATTGTTACCATTTTTGACGGCATATCGATTTTGTAACCAGTAGTAATATATGATTATAATCACGAATGTTTGTAGGAACGGAAAAAATCAGTTGACCTGCAATACCAATCTAACTACTTCGTTGACTTTCATATACGGCAGACATGAAGTTTTAATAATGTTGCTAGTTTATTTTTAACAATCGTTTATATTCAAATTAGAGTTCCTCAGGCAAAATATTTTAAAGTTGAAAGGGGCACACATCCGATCGTATCTCAGGCTTGATTTGATGAAAAAATAGATAATTTATTTGTAGCTAGCTTTTAATTTAACTAAGGCTGCGATCTTGATATAAATACCTGACCCATTATGTGCATACATTTGTCATTATAAACTAAGCATTGGATTACATAAATAACGGAATTCATCCAGTAGACCCGTTTCGTCCCTATTGATAACTCATCAGGTATTGTCCGGAATTTGCCGCGAACAGTGCGTAATGAGTGCCCAATAGGAACGAAACCGGTTTACTGAATGAATTATCTTTTCAGCATTATAAAATTCTTTATTTAAACAAACATTAGTTGCGCGGGTGGTGATAACAATTATTATAATCAAGGTTCCGTTCTTGATATACAAACCTGACCCATTAATTACTTACATGTATATATATACTTACATGTCAGTATAAACTAAGAATTGTATAGTGTAGAAAAGGCAATTCATCCAGTAGACCGGTTTCGTCCTTATTGGGAACTCATTATGTACTGGCCAGAATTTGCCGCGGATAGGACTCGAACCTGGGCACGTCTGCTTCGGAATCTGGTGCTCTAACCACTGAGCCATCCTGCCAAACACTACACTGCACACAATTTTCAGTTATATACTAACTAATGTAACTTGGTTGGTCTATTTTTTTAGATGGAGCTAATATGGCATCCATTTAGACACAAAGTTCCAACTAACCATCCCCAATCTGTCATTACTGAACAGACACCACACTACATGGGGAAGTGGTATTGAAATGAACATTTATATAATTAAACGAACTTTGGTTGCGCGGGTTGTGATAACAATTATTATAATCAAGGTTGGGGTCTTAATATAAACATATAATAATAATTCTTTATTTACACAGACAAAATGGGTCTGATGCTTATATAAAGATTTCAACCTCGATTAAATTAATTTATATCACCGCTGCGCAACCACTGCTCGTGTTATTGTAGCTCGCTTTACAACTCGCACACATGGAGGGCAATGTTAAACAACATTATCCAAAAAAAATCGACAATGCAAATATTTCGAAACTAAAATTATGAAAATATGAATGTCTACAAACGTGAATTATTAAACCAGACTGGAATTTAAATTGCCTTAACTGTTTTCAAAATGCATCTGTACAACGACAGAAAAACGCCATTCACATTGTATTTTATAATTTACGTCTACAATAACCATATTTAGGCAATCAGCACTTTAATTCATGATATTTATTTTGAATTCATCTGGAATAATAATTTTTTTCATATACTTTGGCATATGTTCAGATTAAAACGATTGAGGTGAATCAAATGCTAATTGTGATTTTGCACTTTCTGTGCTAGAAACTGGTCGGATACGTGCCTGAATTGTTTTATAAGATTTTGCCTAATTCATTGCCACACTGACATATTTAGCACTAATCTAAGTAAAGAGTTTTTACCAATGCTATTTTTTTTCTATCTACGGAAGATACAACAATAATTGGATACTGCTTAAGAAAAATTGCTTTGATTCTCCTTTTGCGAGTATTTGTAATGAGATATGAACATGAATTGATTTTGGAAGAAATATTAGAGGTAAATGAAAGTTGAAAAGGGTAGATGAGTTAGTGGAATCAGCTACAGAGGGATGAAATAAATGTCCTTTTGATGTTGGGAATATCAATAGACCTTATTATATAACATCCATACAGTAAGCAGAAACAAGAGACTGCACATCATGATTGGAATAAATTCAGTTTGCCATAGGACCAGACTGCCAAAATACCAGAATAATAAGTAAAACTGAATAAAATTTAAAATAAAAATTTAAAGAATGCGCTTATTAATAAACGTTAAATTGTGCAAAGTTAATAGACGCAGTTAATTGTTAATGAAATGGGTTTTGCGACTATTAAACAGATTTGAACAGATGACTGGTAGATATGTATGCTGAGATTAAGTAAGCTGATTTGGCCAAATGAGAGTAAAGTCTAGATTAGTTCTCATCATTCAATAATAGTGCTAATTAATTATTCATGAATTAACATAATGTACAATAATGCCAACTTTAAAATTGCATGAATTCTCTTATGTGATAGCACTTTTGTTGACTAAACCGATTTCAAAACACATGATACAATTGGGTACGCGGAGAACGCGCGCAACGTTTTTGTCAAGTAAAACATCATGACCTGTGTAAATGTACTTTTCATACCAGTGGTAAAAAATGTTTTATTCATAAAGTTTTTCGGTCGAATTCAATAATAAAAGAACTTCGAGCGTATTCCCTAATTGACTGTTGCGGGACAATTGATAGCACTCGTAAGTCGGTAAAATTTTGATTCAATCACTTTTCCAGGTGCACAGATTGTATTTTGCATTGATTGATGGGTTCGCGCTGATCCTGTCACTCTGAAGCCGCCCATCAGCTGCTTGTGCAAAAATGATGTTGAAGCCAGATTTTCCAAATTTTCCAAATTTTCTGGACTTCATTTCCCGTCCGATCTTCTGGGTTGACACCATACTCACAGAGCAAACAACTTCTGATAAATGTGATATACTCATTGAAGGTATTATATTTATTTTACTTCATAAAGTATTTTTGTCTGCCCCAATGTCAAGCCTTAATAACTAATCTCAATCCATAAGGATTACTTTTATTTATTCTAGACATGTCAATTTCGATTTTAGTACATATATATAGGTGTATAGGTTTGTGTGTGTGTGTGTGTGTGTGTGTCTGTGAGAGAGAGACAGTGGGTGTCGGTATTTTTGTGTATACAAATAGATGAAAGAGAATAGTTATTAGGGCCGGATATTAGGGTAGACAAAATAGCATAGAAAGTAAAATAATATGAATAAATCAGACTTGAATGAGGATATAAAATTTGGCACAAGTTGTTTTTTTCTCTTTGAGTATGGTGTCCATTGTGAAGATAGGGCTGGAAATGAAGTCCCGAAAATTTGGAAAAAGTTCGTAAAATCTGGCTTAAACAACATTTTCAAACAAGCAGCTGATGAACACCTTCAGAGTGACAAGACCAGTAGGAATCCGTCAATCAAAGCGAAAATTAAGCTGCCCACCTGGAAATGTATTGGAATCAAGATTTTACCGACCTACTAGTGCTATCAATTATCCAGGCAACACATACGGAACATTTGGAGTATCCACGGTTTTCTTTCGTGGGTAGTAGATTTGTACTATCAATTTTGCAAAGATCCGACAGATCCACGTTTTGAAGTATGCATCGAGTTCGTCTTCGTGGAGGTCGGGTGCTGATTCGTACTTTTCCTTCAAAGGCTTCAACATCATTCATACTAGCCACTGGAAAAGCTGTACGATCTAATCTTCGTTGATTGGCTATGCTTTGGAACGGTATTTCTCGTTCCATCATCAGGCCTCCAATCACACACAAAGTACATTGCTGACAATAACAGATTTAAGCAAATGTGGTAACCTCGTTCCAAAACAGATCTATTTATATTTTAATTTTTGACTCACTAATGATTTGAAATAAAGAATGGTCTCAGTAAATAAACTCTATATATCCATATAGGAGAAGTACATGAAAACACCCACTCACCGACCATATTATATATATATATATATATATATATATATATATATATATCCCAAATGGCAGGTCCCTTTACTTCCAGTACGATTGATGCAATCTTAAATTCGCCGTATACGTTACCTCATAAAGTGTGTAGAATATTAATGGGAGAGAGAGAGAGAGAGAAAGTATCGAACTTGTGTAGAATAACTGTACTGTTGCGATGTCACGATAATTAAATCTAATATTGCATTGGCTGCAATGAAAGATACTTTGATAGAAAGACAGTGAGAGCCCGAGTGACGCTCAGTTTAAGACCAACTATAGAGAGAAAGGAAGGGATGGTAAGGGCAAAGTATAAGGTAACTTGCATAAAAGTTATACAATAAGTAATAATATGCATAATCCTAAGTCAACTAAATTATAGAATTAATTATATACATATATGTCCATATATATAATTAAATAACTATATATATATGTATATATATATTAACTGTGAGTCAACAAATTATACAACTACCCCTTTATATATGTATATCTATATCTTCAACACACTATATAATATAAAAAATGCACGTATATACATGTAAAACTCATATATAATTATGTATATGTATAAATAAATATAAGAAACACTGTGAGTTTATATATATCTATGATTACACCTTATATAAATATATAAGAAACATAAATATCTAAGTTTAGAAAACTAGGTATTTATTCATACATTTAAATATATATTTATAAATATAATATAAGTCACTGTGCAAGTCAAGTGTCCCAAATCGCAATAATTATTGTCTATCAAGAACTATATTTATAATTTATTATTACTTTATATATATATATATATATATATATATATATATATATATATATATATATAGTCTCCATGATGATGAAATAAATGCGCACTTGGAAATGGGGATCAATCCGACCTTTGCTAAACTGATAGTGTAAATTTACTACTCACGAAAACAACTGCGGATACTTTAAATGTGACGATCGCACTGAAAAACCTTGTAGAAAATCATTCAACCAATATCGAACATCACTGAACGACCGCGATGCCAAGGGTTTCCACTTGGCCAAATTAATGTTGCATTTGGTCAGTCAGGCAAATGCGTGTTGGTTCTCAAGCTTGCCTGTGCCACTGTTTGGCGCACAGAGCCTCATGTAATTATTGTAGAAGCTACTGAATTTCAAATACGGACAATTTCAAATAGACAAGTATGTATTAGGTGTTGCGAACCTAGTAACAAATTAGTTCAGTTGTGACCAGAAGGATAAACCAAAGGCAGCATGAACGGAAAGTATAATCACATTCACATTCGTTTCGTGCTTACTGGCGACTCATCAGTAGGAGCCGGTATTACGCCCTTTAACCACTATATATTTGGTCAAAGAATGTGGGACAATAGGATGGTACAATAATGTTGGTATCGGTTACTAACACAATAGCCATAGTGTTAGTATCCTTTACAGACTCAGTATATATATTATATAGTGCGAGTTAGCGTTGAAGTCGCATTGTTGTAGACTTTATATGATGTTAGCTTCACTATTGCAGGTTTACACATTCGCCTAGGAGATTGTACCGTCATATTACTCCACATTCTTCTACCAAATATATAGTGGTTAAAGAGCGTAATACCGGCTCCTCCTGATGAGTCGCCAGTAAGCACGAAACGAATGTGCATGAGATTATACTTTCCGTTCATGCCGCCTTTGGCTTATCCTTCTGGTTACAGCTGAACTAATTTGTTACTGGGTTCGCAACACCTAATACATACTTGGATATATATATTAGTTCTTCGCAAAAAGCAGTATTTGATTATTTATAGACCTTGGAGCGCTAAGGCTACTGGTATGCAGAACCGACATATTTGCACTCCGTAAACTATAGTTGTCGAAGAAATGCCTGTAACAGTTGATACTGTAAGTCGCATAGTTCGTTCCAATAAATTTTATTTTTCCCACCGGGAACCTAGGACCTTGTAGTATAAGCATCGATGAACCTCTTTCACTGTACGGAGCTCACGCTTATCTGTGTCTTTGGTCTGATTGTGATACTTTGCAGCTCTGTTTTGCTTAATATATAGTTTCTTGCTCTATTGGTTACATTCCTTTCAGTTTAATTTATAAAATTATTCGTTAAAATTACCTTGGGTTGTACTAAATCCATTAAGTCAGATTATGGGGTAAAAACTTGATATATATATATATATATATATATATATATATATATATATATATATATAATGGGATTGATGTTTGTATCGAGATCGTAACCATCAATTTATTTATTGTTATCACTTTCCACGCAACCAATGATCGTTTAATTATTTAAACAATGCATAGGACAAAGGCAGATTAATAAATGGCATTCGGCACAAGTAGCAAGTTTTAGGTTTCAAACGAAACTATTAAAACGATAATTTTAATTTTAACTAGATTGTACAGACTTCATAAAATTCTTGAATGAAGATTGTTTTTGCGAACCTGGATTAATTGAAATTACCTGATCTGCGTTTTGACTAACACAGAATTCATTGTTCCAGTATGTTTCTTTTTCTAAGATATTTCGGCTAAACTTATCGATAGCCTTCATCAGTTAGCTTGTTCCTCATAAGTTTAACATTAGTTTTATTTAAACTTGTGAGGAACAAGCTGACTGATGTAGGCTATCGATAAGTTTAGCCAAAATAGCTTCGAAAAAGAAAACTACTGGAGTAATGAATATTGCGTTAGTCAAAATGCAGATCAGGTAATTTCATAAGATTCTGTTTTTCACATAAATCAAGTTGACCAACCAGAATACTTTAACGGAAAAAAACTGTTTAATAGCTAATTCCTTGGTATTATGGGAAAATTTATCAGCATATCTGAAAAGGTGTGGCTATTACTTTGAGACTAAAATGTAAAGATGTATCATTGAGTTTGGTGTAAACCAATGTTTAATTCTAAATCAATATCACATACGGAAATTATTTTTTGGATGTCACACTTTCCTTTTATTGCATAGATTTACGACATTGAAGATCTGCTGCCTTTTTACTTACTATCGTGAAATAATTTATAGAATTAGGTGAAATTCACGATGATCCAATCAAATACCTCTGCCTGTGTGTACGAAAACAAGATAAATATCGTGTAGTGAAGTTGAGCTGCTTAGCATGATCAAGTTTATGCGTTTGCGGTGGGCTTTCCAAAAATGGCACTGGTGTAAAAAAGCCAATCGTGTAATCGGCTATCAATATTGCTTAGTTATTGTTGACATACTCAACAATTACATTTATTAATCCTGTTCGTGAGATGGACGTTGTCTTTTAATTAAATCAGGGTAGTTTCCGTTACCGCGTTTACTAGCAGCATCAAACGTTGCATAGTATATTTCACTTTTAACTCATGCTTATCAGACTAGTTAGGACTGACATTAAATATTGGCATTTGTTATTAGAACGATGCGTTTATAATTAAATCTTTAGAATAAACTTCATTTTATTTTCTTGGATCGAAGCTTCAACATGGCCAAATCAGGCCCTGCTTAATGAAGATTTTATAAATCATATGATTTATCTAATGATTATAGCGTCAAACAATTATGAAGGTACCATACATTGATAAATGAAATTTAAGTAAATGAATAAGATAATTTTGAATATGTGCTTGAAAACGTTTTCCGTGTACCACATTCAAAAATGGGCTCCGCTTTTTTGTAGCTCATACTGAAGCTTAAAATTAAGCTTAGTTATTATTATGAACGATGTATAAATGGAAACTTACTTTTTTCCGGCAAAGAAAGAGAATTTACGACAAGTAGAAAGGAAAATAATAAATGAACAAAAGTATCATTAATGGAATATTTTATGTAAATTTAAATTAATCGCATGTCTACTTAAATTTGGAGAAGGTATACCGAATTTTCTTGTTATCATTCCTTCAGTAATAGCAGGTTATCCTTTCTTCCGTAATGGCGGCGATTACGAAAACTTGTGGAGACAGAAACCTAGATGGTGGCTTTTGGGAATACATTAATCATAAATGGTTGAATCTTACCATTAGTTAATCCTTTTAAACTCGAACGATTTAGCCAATATGCTAGCACTTTCAACAGGATTTGGCTCAATTTCA
This sequence comes from Eudiplozoon nipponicum, assembly GCA_029291075.1. NCBI lineage: Eukaryota > Metazoa > Platyhelminthes > Monogenea > Mazocraeidea > Diplozoidae > Eudiplozoon > Eudiplozoon nipponicum. Next base: position 3,831 of record JAQBSW010005087.1, on the reverse strand, counting down.
ATGAATTTAAAATAGTCTGTTTCTGTGGTTGATAAAAGTATAACTGATGATTGTATTGGTTTATAAATGTGAAAGATAGTATCCTAATTCTTAATAATGATTATGCTGAACAATGAGATACTCAGAGGATTTCTGTGACCTTACCATCTAATTCTTTTATTTAAAAGCGAACTGAAATTGGGTTATTACTTGGAGAGCTGAATGAATTACGTTGCCAGTTTAGGTGTCATTTGTTTGTCTATATGCGAATTCAAAGCCAACTTACTTAATATGATACGCATCAAATGTGCTGTGAACACAAACTTCATGATTTGGTAGATTGACATTATTGCACAACATTTCAGAATAACAGCCACTCTTACCAATTGCTACTCCAGCATTGTTTCATAATCTAGCCATTTGGATTGACCAATTGTAGAGTAGAGTTTTGACGATGTGCCGATCTCCCAATGATGAGTCGCCAGTGAGCACGAGACACATGTGTAAATGAGGTCGCGTATTTTCCTCATGCTGATTTTGGCATATTATTATGGTATTGTGTGAAAGTATCTGTTAGTTGGTGCGCCACTCCTAAATGAAAACACGGTATATTTAATATAAGCGTATTCTTTCTAATGAAAGGAAATTTTATTATCTATTCTTCTTGATGCATTGTACACATTCGTTTATCGATTGTTTAGACACAGCTGCGTGCAAAATTAGATCAGCAACCTGATCTAGAACGATAGACACGTAATGGTCGAAGTTCAACAGTTTTCGTTGCCTGCACGCAGGTATTTAAACAATTTCGATGCAGACCTGCTTATAAGACAAAGTCGTGATGTACGACGCATCGTGTGCAGTCGGAAAATTGCCGAACTACAGGTTGGCATCTGTTGGTGTATTTTCAACTTTTTTCCGATTTGTTTTATCTGTTTTACACAATTATGTGACATCAGTTGACATTGCGGAAATATTGATGTTTTTAATGTTACTTCACTGCTGTTCAATTGGACACAAAAAATGTCGAGAAGTAGAAATTTTTTAACGGAAAATCATTCGTACTTTAATCTTTAACGTAACTGTATAACAAATTTCATTTTTTTGATTTTTTGACGAAAATATTCTGTTTTACATGTCAAATATACATTTATGTATATATCTTTATTAAATTTAGAATAGATAAAAAGACCATTATATTTTTAAAATTTCTAATCGACATGAATACATGTTTAAAGATATTTTGTGCAGATTTCTCCATTATAATTTGGGAATGAACTTTACTTGTAATTAGAAGATTTAGCCGTATGGGTGATTTTGGCAAAATAGTTGCTTACTCGCGAATATGTGTTAAGATTTGCTTTCAATCTAAAGTGATTGTGTTTAATCACAACGATTTTGTGGGATGCGAGCTTTAATATTATTTATAGCATCTGTCCAATGGGCAAAGATTAAAAGAAATTGTATAAGATACAAGCACGGTTCTTTTCTCATTTTTTCATAAAATATTTACAAATGAAGATATATATATATATATATATATATATATATATATATATATATATATATATATATATATATATATATATATATATGTTTGTGTGTGTGTGATAGTGAGACAATTAAAATGGGGAAACTCGTAAAGATATATATATATATATATATATATATATATATATATATATTCATTGTTCCCTTCCTGTGTGCAAAAACAAAAAGAAATTTTATCAGATATGAGAAAATTTTCTTTCTCATGGTCTTCTCAAATATCTACTCATGAACATATCTTTATATATAAATTGGAAAGCAAAACAAGATAGAAATATGTGAACAAAGACGAGTGTGAAAAATAGAAATCCAATCAAATTGCGTGCGTCACATCCAGTTCAAACTCAATGCTTGTACGTGCTTCTTCTGCTTACATAAATCCGGCTGCAATTTGTTTATCCATAATGCTTCGTATGTGGCTAGCTCCCTTTTGTTTCTGCATTTAGTAATTACTTTGAATGCTACGTCTGGAGAACATACGTGCGTTGTTTCGATGATGTGTTGCGCAATAGCAGACGTGTATTCACCATTTGATTTAAAACAGGCGTTCAAGTTGCAATGTTCTCTCATTCGAGTAATTAACCGTCTGGTCGTCCGGCCTACGTAAGTTGATCGACAACTTGCGCATGTATATTGGTAAATAATATTAGATATCGACATTAACGGCTGTTTCTCTCTGATTGCTGGTAAAGGAAAGTGTGTTACCCTAAATAACACTCGTAGTTTGGCTGCATTAAATGTGCGTGTCAATGCTGCTTCAACTTTCTTTTGTGCCATTCGGGAAACTGCATCCCCCTTAAATGGGATGTTTAGGTAGACGGTTTTCTTCTCTGGCCCATAGTACGTCTGTTTCTGGTTAACTCCCTTTTAATAATTGATTCAATTAATTGTCTGGGATAGCCATTAGACATTAAATCGTTAATTGCTTTATTATATTCATTTTCTTTAGAATCTTGACTAACCAACCTGTCAATTCTTGAAAAGCAACCACGAACTGTTGATAATTTATATTGAAATGGCACAAAACTGCTGTAATGTAAATACTGTGCAGACCATGTTGGTTTATGGTAAATTGTTCTGTTTAATTTACCATTAGCTTCTTTCTTTAACAGTACATCAAGGAAAGGCAGACAGTCATCTTTCTCGTGCTCTGACGTGAAGCCGAATTTCTTATGTGCTTTGTTGAAACTTTGAAGCAATGTTCGTGATTGCGACCTGTTCTTAAGTACAAGAAATGTATCATCCACGTACCGTATATATTGAGCACATTTACTTATGTCACTCTTTAATGATGTATTTTCTAGGTGCCCTAGAAAAATCTCAACCAACACTGGAGATAAGGGGCTTCCCATTGCGACACCATCAGTCTGTTTGTAGATGCTTTCATTAAAACGAAATTGTATTAGTCTTTTCGTATATATATATATATATATATATATATATATATATATATATATATATGTGTGTGTATATGTACTGGAAGGCATAATTAACAGTACATTTTAAACGAGAAGAAAGTGTGAAATAAGTGAGTCGTAATTCATTTGCGTGGATCACCTACAGGAAAGGCTCAGTTTTTTAACATACTTCTCCGTTTTCATAAATCAAATTGCAGTTTGTTTACCTTCTGAGCTTCATATGTAGCTAATTAATTTTTACTTTTGGACGTAATAATTATTTCAATGGCCCTAGCTGGTAAACAAAAGTGCGAGCTTTCAGAGATATATTGTGTAACTGCACCTGTGTATTTACCGTTCAATTTGAAACAGGCGTTGAAATTGCAATGTTGTTTCATTCTGGTAATTAATCATCTGGTCGATCGACCTAAGTAAGTTGGTCGAGAAATTAATCATGTATAATGATAAATAATGCTTGAGTTTGACATTATCATCTATTTCTCATTAATGGCTGGTTGAGGCAAATATGTTACCCTTAAAAAATGTGTATTTGAACAACATAAAAAGGACGAAGTTTTGCTGTTCTTGGATGTACTACTAAAGTAAGATGCTAATTGTAAACTAAATAGATCAATTTACGATGAAGCAACCTGATCCGCATAGTATTTGCATTATAAAAATTTGTGCCATTTAAATATAAATTATCAACAGTTCGCGGCTGTTTTTCAAGAGTTAAAAGAATGGTTATTAAATATTCAAGAGACAACGAATATATTGAATCATAACAAGATCTACTGTATAATGGTTATACAAGAAATTAAATTTAATAAATTATAAATAATTCATAATCTAGACTGTTTGGGTTAAGGTCAGGCAAGTCAAATACTTTGAGCTTAAGTGGGTTATT
>JAQBSW010005086.1:0-61184 GCA_029291075.1 Eudiplozoon nipponicum | reverse complement strand
ATGGGTCAGGTGTTTATATCAAGACCTCAACCTTGATTATAATAATTGTTATCACCACCCACGCAACCAATGTTCGTTTAATTATATAAATGTTCATTTCAATACCACTTCCCCATGTAATGTGGTGTCTGTTCAGTAATGACAGATTGGGCATGGTTAGTTGGAACTTTGGGTCTAAATGGATGCCATTTGAGCTCCACCTAGAGGAAAATTGACTAACCAAGTTACATTAGTTAGTATATAACTGAAAATTGTGTGTAGTGTAGTGTGCGGCAGGATAGCTCAGTGGTTAGAGCACCAGATTCCGAAGCAGACGTGCCCAGGTTCGTATCCTGTCCGCGGCAAATTCTGGCCAGTACTTGATGAGTTCCCAATAAGGACGAAACCGGTCTACTGGATGAATTGCCCTTTCTACACTATACAATTCTTAGTTTATACTGACATATGTAAGTAATTAATGGGTCAGGTGTTTATATCAAGACCGCAACCTTGATTATAATAATTGTTATCACCACCCGCGCAACCAATGTTCGTTTAATAACGTAACCAATTGACAACCCAAAATGTATAAATATGTATGATTGTATAAGAGATGATTAGTATTCACGAAATAAATGGCCTTATCCACATTGTTATTTGTGTTGTTTTCCTAATTATAAGAATACTGTGTTAATTAAAAGGGCATGGATATAATAAATATATATATATATATATATATATATATATATATATATATATATATATATATATATATATATTATAGAGGTTATCTTAGATGTCGCATTGTCGAAGAATTTCTATGAAGTTAGCTCCACTACTGCAGATTTACACATTAGTATAGGAGATTGTATCGTCCTATTTTCCCACATTCCTCGCCCTCAGATTATTTTATTAATAATGTGAAGAATAATTATAAAACACAATACACATTCTATTGGCCAATCGTAAATTTGGCCTGCCGCAAACACTTAAAAGACGTTTCTGTTTGATGTTAAATTTATAACATTTTCAAATTAAATTTAAACATTCTGGTCGTATGCAGTTTATTTATGGAGGACACGGAGAACATGGTTATTTTTGCACACCGGTGATTTTTATTTGCGTTTAACGCCTTATCATCTAGGGATGTTTACTAATAGAACACGTTACTAATTACACACATGACTATATGTGTGTTTGATGCGTGCATTTGTGCATACACTAAAATTGTATATGATGCAATCGTAATGTACATAATTTCGTGTTTCGAGAGAACTTTAATAATAACATAAGGCATAATTAAAAATAGGTAAATTTGAAACTGGTTGGATCAAGTGACCTTCCATTCAGGGGTTTTCATCTCGAAAGAATCTTAAACAGGTAAACAAACAATGATTGCACGGGTGGTGGTAACAATTCTTTAAATCAAGTTTGCCAGTTCGAAGACTGGTGAAATACAATGTGATTGGTGTTTACTTTAAGCTCGCAAACTTAATTTACAAAATTGCTACCGTCACCCGCGCAATCATTGATTGTTAAATTGAATTTACTATTTATATATATGGCGAAAGCTGAAAAAAAGTTAATGTTTGTGACTTCCTGGAAACTGTGCAGTCGAAATTTCCAGTCAAATACAATTTTTGTGCGAGACCACTCCAGATGCATTGCGGATTGATTCTCGCTAGTCAGATTTACGTCGTAATCTGATGATGATCGTGGAAGTTAAATAGAATGGGATTGGAGTTTGATTCAACCTCGGAAACTTGATTTAAATTAGTAATTATACAGTTTTTATCAGGTTCTAATAATACTGTGTTGCTATGATAGTCTAGATTCCTGTTGTCGTTAAAATTTACTTGTTAAACAAATTTCAATTTTAAAAACGGTTTTTATCTGGTCATTTGCAAAATTTCCATTATTGTAGGCCTACAGCCATTTCACTTATATTATTTGCTAATAAAAGAGAATCAACTTCTAGGAAATCGAGATTATTATTTTCTTATGTTTTTAGGAAGGAAGAATACATTTCGTATTTAATCATCTGGACCTATATGAACAGTTTGCAATATGTAAATTTTAGTGCTATTTTAGGTGTAAAAATCAAACTAAGTAAATTCGACACAAGCTTGTTAAGTTGGTACATAAAATGAGATTTTCATAGCACATCTGTTTCTCCTTCATTCTTTCACGTACACGACGGGAATTTATTTATTAGAATGATTTCATGTATTTCGCATAAATATTTCAATAAGGCGTTTTTCGTGTACTTATATTAAAAGACTAGCAAATATCTTAAAATTCATTAGTTTTCGTTATCAATTATATATTTACTTGCTTTAAAATCATGACATTATTTCAAATATGAAATATTTGAATAAAATCAGCCAAATTATAATTTTGAGACTTTTCGCCAAACTCACTTTTTTAGTTTACGATATTCGATCATAGATATTATATAATTTACTTTATTCTGCTTATCCATGCCTATGGAGTTTGCTCAGTTGGTATAAATTGCTATCCATTTATTTAAAACGTTTGCTAAAAACATAGAATTATGATTAAAATGAAAATTATGTATACAATATGTTACAATTAATGTTTTTATTACACAAATATTTGTTTATTTGTCATCCGGTAATCGAGAACTTGCATGGTGATGATATATATATATATATATATATATATATATATATATATATATATATATATATATATACTCTTTCCATGTGCCAAAAATATAAATAGAATTTTATCAAATACTAGAACCGTTTTTCATCTTCTTTTCCAAGTTCCCTGTAATATATATATATATATATATATATATATATATATATATATATATATATTAAATAGCTAAACAAAACAGGCAAATTTGAACGCGAAAAGAGTGGGAAATAAGCGAATAACCAATCAGTTGATAACACCACCCTAACATGCTTTTTCTGCTTGCATAAATCTGGCTGCAGGTTGTTTATCCATAAGGCTTCGTATGTTGCTAACTACTTTCCGTAATCACGTTGAGAATTTATCTTAAATTTTACGTCTGGAGAACATACATGTGAGGTTTCAGCGATGTTTCGCAATTGCTGACGTGTATGCACCATTTGATTTGAAACAGTCGTTTAATATTCATTGGGTACTGTAATATCAGTCTATCAATAGTGCCATGATTATTGATTAATCGATTGCCCCGGTTATAATCAGCTAAAACTCCGGGTATTATACCTTATTTCGTTTCTTCAATAATACCTATTTTCAGCGAAATTGCTGCAAACCTTTCACCAATTTCATTTTTGCAAAGAAGGCTTAGCTCATTCAATACACCTGAAACATATCCAATTAATGCACGCACAAAGAAATTAGAAAAAATGGCTTAATGTCTAATGCGGACCACGACCAAAATTATTACGTCAATTATTAGAAAAAAATCTAATCAAAACAGGCAAGTGTAGGAGTAGAAATTGATCAATCTATTTAAGCAGCCTTTTTAAAGGAGGCGCTATTTCTTACAAAGCAAACAAGAAAGGAGAAGCGGCATAATCACACATCTAAAGCAGCTGAACTACTGGCACTAAATGAAACAGTGCATCTTCGTCTAACAGTCTATAAAGAAAGACGACCGACAATTTCGACATTAAATATCGTTTATCAATATTTAAGCGAATTCTTTTGATAAACTAGCGTAGGCCAATTGACCAGACTACAATGAATTTATACGCTTATTTAACAATTTAGCAATCAATGATTACGCGGGTGGTAATAACAATTATTAAAGTCAAATTTGCGAGCTTGATATAAACACCAATCGCACTGTATTTAACCAAACACAAAAAATATAAAAAATAACGTCATTCGCACGTATTGACGTATTTCGAACTTCCGTGCCCTTCAGCAGAGCATGACGACAAAAGGAATGGCGGGGATTAAACCGCAATAAATTTTCAGAACTTATATAAGCATTGAAGTGTGGTGCTCGTTAGTCATTCTGCGGCCGTGTTCTGATAATGATCATGGAAGGTCAAAACGCGTCTTCACGTGTGACTGAAGGTAGTTATAGTACATTGTGCGATTTATTACATACAGTGTGACTGGTGCCTGTATGAAGCACGCAAACTTGATTTAAATAAATTCCTTTACAGAATGAAATGGTAAATACCAGACGGGAAACTATTTAAAACATAGAACGCATTTTGAAAAAAAATTCTTTTAAGATAAAACGAAATAAGAAGGGCTGGTTAGGGATTGATTAGGAATGATGGAGAAAAAAATTGCTGATCGATATTAGCAAGCAAAAATTGAATATTCATCCGAGGAGATGCGCGTAAATCAATGAAAGTTCTGTAAGTGACACTCTCTCTTCGTTTCAATTTTTATTTTTTATTTTCTAAAAATGTTCTAATAGTTAATTTATGTATACATAAGAAGTATTACAGTGGCTGACCATGAGGTCAAGAACATGCCAATTGCTATCTTTACGGTTGATTGAATGACGGAGTATTACCTCACACAATGTAAAAATTGAAGCAGCGAATGGCTAAAGGCAATGCTAGATACATGAACTTAGCATCAGGAAATAAGAATACATTAAAATTGTTTTAGTATGGGGCACGCTTTATGCCATCAAGTTCCTATATATTTGTTTATAAATAAAAAATAATAGTTTGCAGTCAATGGTATGGCTAAGCCATCGTCGATAGAAGAATTGATACGAATATCAGTAAACACAATTACCGAAGAATTAGTGAACAGTAAGGCTCGTCTAGAGGAAATGGCTATTTAGAGTATAAGAAACCAGCTTCAATGACTGAATTCACTTTGGTGAGTACAATAATAGCGACTGAGGTCAGACAGAAACGCACACGCCTCTGTCAGTGTTCAAATCCCAATCGACCAGTTATTTGCGGCCGTCATCAAAATTTTATCCTATGATTGCACCAATGGATGCTGAAACACCGCGGTTATGCTTCGAAAAACCGGAAGCATCTGTGCGGCCGCAAGATTGCTCATCAGAAGCAGGATTGTACGATTAGCGATTCGTAAATTAATAGATAATTCGTTAACATTTTAATTTAATTTGCGACAAGATCTTCCGTATTCAGGCTTTAAACAGCAAATTATGGATCAATTCTGTGCCAGAACTCAGGGCTGATATTCTGAATTATACAGACTCAAACCAACACCGGATCATCTTCTCGCAGATACCATCGAACAAATCAAGCGGTGGCAGTTCAAGCTAACAGATTCTCTTCCGTGTTTGCATCCAGTTGAAGCTATCTTTTTTTTAAGCTGCATAATCTTCCCAGATATGGCGACCTGCTGAGCACGACTAACATTCTAAATAAGAAATAGCTAGATATAAAATATTCAGCCATGATGGCAAACACACGTGAAGCAACAACACTACGAATGAACTCAATGTCAACATCGCCGAGCTACGAGATTTCTTGATTAATGTGGGCCAAAATGGGAGGCGACAACAATTTGTATGGAATCATTAGCAAACATGGAGTCAGTTGTGATCTATTCATTACTCACTGGACAATCAAATCAGTATTCCTCTCCGTGGCAACCGACTATATTGAGAAATACTTAAAGGTTGAGTTGTTATGCTCAGTGCTGTCCTTCTTATTGTGGATTTCATCGCATTTTTCTTGTGCGGGACAATTTATAGCACTCGTAGGACGGAAAAATCTTGAATCCTTTACTTTTCCTCGTACACCGATTATTGGCCTCGAGCGATTGGTTCTCACTTGCCCCTTCATTTTGAAGCCCTCCACCAGCTGCTAGTCTGAAAATGACGTTTGAAAAAGATTTTCCACTCTTTCTTTTCCGAATTTTCGGGACTTTATATCCAGTCCCATCTTCAGGATTGACACCATACGCACAGTAAAGAAACAACTTGTGGCAAATTGTTTTTTTCCTGTGCGTATAGTGTCAACCCTGAAGATGGGACTGGAAATGAAGTCGCAAAAATACGGATAAGAAAGAGTGGAAAATCTTTTTCAAACGTCATTTTCAGACTAGCAGCTGATGCAGGGCTTTAAAACGAAGGGACAAGTGAGAACCCATCAATCAAGGCCAATAAATGATGCACCTGGAAATTTAAAGGATTGAAGAATATATTGATGTTTGAAACAACGTCCACCACCACTCGAACATCTGTAGCTAAAATACTCACCAGAATAAGACACCTACTGGTGTTTAACCTTGTCGGTCTACGAAAGATACTCTGCATAGCTCAGAATCTGGTGGCCCGCGATGGAAAATAAATCTGGAAAACAATATCACACGTAAAAAATGTCTATAAGAGTCACATTTTGTAAATCGCTAACAACCAGCCTGTGATTATGCAATTACATACTAGAGCCGATGTTTCTGTGTTGCCTATGTTTTAGCCGTTAATGTATATGCGTCCAAGGTAATCAGATTTATGTCAGACATCTGGTGCATCGATGGTGGCTACGGGTGAATGGTATCATAAATTATTAAATAGTGGTGATATATACCCTAAGTATTTTGTTATTGCAATTCTCAAATGAACCCGTTGAGTTTAGACTTTACTCAAAATGGGCAATGAGTATGAATTTTTATGATAAACTTTATTGCCTCAGCGAGTTGAATATCCTGAATCAAATATGGCAAGGATGCAGCACTGTGGCGCATTGTGTTGCATGTCTGTTGCCAGAGTGGTGGATAGATTTTCTAATTTATTAATAAACGATATACTTGTAAGCTAATTGCACCAAAAGTCCCAGGCCTAAAATTCCATTTCAATAAAATATGGCCGGATATTAACGCCACTCCTTCTAAATACCTCGAGAAAGGTAATCAAGAAATGCTTAAGATGATATATTGCTGCATATTAAAGTCATTCTCATCTGTAGTTCAGGATCCTATGATATTACTATACAAAAAAGTGTGGTTTGCTAAGACTGTCCGCTGGTTTACAACAATTAAACGCTGTGACTTAACCTAGCCTGTATCTCATTGTCTGCACTGCAGGCGAATCGGCCTTACATTACTAAAGAGAGTCGCAGCTTTTGTCAAAATTGCGCCACATGCCAGAGTTGTAAATCACATAACAAGAGAAAGATCACCCATATTGTTTCCAATGCTTATCGATTTGATGGATTTGGTGCCTGTGGCGCGTTGCGAAGTAGCCCATGCGTTCTTTTCATTGGTTGCGGCGTGTGCCAACCAATGTCCATGTTATGCCAAACGGCTTCACGCTCCCGTCCGAGGGTCAGCGATTAAGCCATGGTAGCTGAGATGGAAACCGCGGAGCTACATAATGCCAAAGATGGTGAACGGCAAATGTGGACAAAGTGAACCCGTCAAATGTCGCCGTTTTCATTGACATGCCCACAGGGCCCTGCCCTGTGTTCCTTGGTTGATTAAGCTTTAATGAAAAAGGCCATCTCCTGAGAAAAGGAAGCAGAATTTTGCTGTGGCTACACTTGGCTGAGCACGTGCCAATGATTTCCTTGAAGCGGCTCGTGACTTTTTCCTTTCTTCACCCTCCGGGAGTTATTTCTTCCAGTCAACTTTGAAGTTTGTATGTTCGAGCCTAAACCTTTGGCACCCAGCTGTTTATAAAAAACAGTCAGATCGAAATTGAACTACACTGCAGAATTAAGGAATTAGAACAATAATTCAAACTGCTTCTTCGATTAAATAGCGAATCGCAGAAATTATTATTTGGCTAAACCAAATTGAATTCCATGCCAAATATTTCTTTTCTTAGAAATGCGCCTTACACTATATCCTAGAAATTTCAACTTTAAGCATTTATTACCCCCCCCCCACCAATATTTAATATGGTAAGTATGTCTTAAATAAGTCAAACATTTATTTCTGAGAGTGAATTAAAAATATTATACTTGTAACAGTAGCGCGTTAGCTTCATCATTTCTACTGCTATACTGGAGTAAAAAAACCAGCATTAACGTTTTTTTCAATGTAACATTACGGTCCACATGGAAAGTGTGCATCAAATATGCATCAACATGTTAGTAAAGAAATGTTTAACGAGTAGGAACTTTTAAACAGTTTAAATGAAATAAATGTTTGCGAAATTGAATTAATCAATAATACTTGATCTGCATTTTGACTAACACAGTAAGGATTCCAGGTGTTTCCTGCCTTCAAAATATTTCGACCGCCGTTATCGGCAGCTTTCTTTAGTTGGTCCGTCCTCACCAGTTTTACAAAACAAAATAATGGAGCAAGTGTGATATTTTCTCTTATGAAGACAGAAAACAACTGGAATCATTACCGTGTTAGTTAAAACGCAGATCAGGTAGATTCGAGTAATCCAGTTTCGCAGACATTTATCTCATTTAAAGAGGAAATATCACGCTTGCTTCATTAGTTTGATTTGTAAAACTGGTGAGGATAGACGAACTGAAGAAGTCTGCCGATAACGGCAGCCAAAATAATTTGATGCCAGAAAATATCTGGATTCATTACTGCGTTAGTCAAAAAGCAGATCAGGCAATTTAAACAGTTTATCATTGGGCTTGGAAAACACCAGGGTAATCCCAACGCACGAACAAATTATTTTTGTTTGCACCGTCCTGAACAACATCGACTTATTGCGATCGCCTCTAACAAGGGAAGCATATTCGCTCGTCAAGCTTTAAGAAAAATTGAAAACCGTTTTGTTTGCATGCCGCATTTTCACAAGACAAAGCATGTTCAGTGCTAGACGTACGTTTATTACCAAATTTGTCTTGCACACATCAGGTTGGCATGGACTACAACAAGCGTGAGCTAGATCTTTTATTGCATCTAACTAGATATGATTTTTCGCAGGCACATTTCCCATTGTGGGCAAAATTAGATGCAGATGGCAATGGAGTTTTGTTTTTGACACTGCGTAGTGGAAGTTTGTTTGTGGATGTTATTAAAACTAGCTCAGCGTCAAATTGTGTGAACGCCTCCTCACCTTTGTTTTGAATGTGAATATACACCGGTGTCTTATCAACTGGACTAAATTTCAAAACGGGTTTAATAATAAAATTGGGTTTATAATTACCTATGTAGTGTGTTGAATAACCATTTTTGATACGAGTATTACGCACGGAATTCAATTAACTCCGCAAACAGAGGGGCAAACAAATACGAAATGTCCTATTGCACAACGTTTCAGCAATGCCTGTTTACCATTGTAATGGGCAGTAAAAGATAAAATGTAAATATTCAGCTATCCAATTTGTATTATGAAATATTGATCTACGGAGTGTGCCATCCGTTCTACGTTTGAGCAACGAATCAAGAAACGCTAGAGTATCACCTTTTCCATTTTAAATTCCAAATCTAACATTCGAATGTCATTAATTGAATTTGTTAAGTCAATAATCAACAAAATGAATAAGTAGTTTTACTTCACTGGATTTTTTCAGAATTATTTTGTCCAATGTGCGCATAAGAATATCAGCCACGATCCGAGAAAAAGCCGAATCCATCCTTATCCCAAGTTTTTGTCTGTATAATTGACCATTTAAAGTGAATTTGATATCTCAACAACACAGATAAAAAGATCGTTTCCAGCGCGCTTCACTCAGTTAAATGTTGGGAAATTCTCCCGAATATGCAAACACAAGAACTCAATAGTTGGCTTTAATGATACTTTAGTGAAAAATGATCAAACAAAAAAGAAGCACATTCAAAGACATATAACGTTCAATTTATCTACCTTTGAACAAATTCAAATAAATCTTTCAACCAGTATTCAGGTGAGTGATATTTCGCCCGACTCAATATATTATCCAACCACCTCGATAATTCATGCGTTGGTGTATCAGTCAACGAAACAATTGGTCTAAAAAAATACTATGCTTATGCATCTTTAATAAAGCATATAATCTTGATATTAGTGTTCCAAAACGGCATCAGATGACGGTGTTCAGCGCTTGTTATCAGTATCTATTTCAACAAATAGGATTAACAACGTCGATATGAAAGTAGCAAATTCGTTATGTAAATCGTACTCTTTTTTAAACCAAAACAATTACTTTTCAATAGTTTGTTTCACCATTGGCTTGAATCTTATTCCTTTCAAAGTGACACGTCCACGAAGATGGTGATTGGAAGCAATACCTGCGTGTTAGAAAGAGCGACACAAGATCTTCGTATGCAAAGTAGATTAAAAACTGAATTCACTGCTTCTCGTGAGACCAGTGAATAAGTGTGGGTTAAGAGGCCTTCAAATTCAAATCGTTTTTGAGCATTACGTGCAATAAATTAGGAATTTGTTTGCAAACCAGTTAAATGTTATCGTTTTAATTAGCGCAGACAATCCCATTCAAGGTTTTTGCGTATAATGGTGGTTTATTGCTCCTACCTGCGTTAAAGCCTATACTTTGAAGGATAACAAATATAATATAATTTTTCTCCATTCAAACAAACGAATCTTATGTAACTTTCACATCACTAATCAATAAGAACACAATGGCAGTAGGGAAAGAGTGTTAGTACTAGGAAAAGCCCTTTAAAATCAAACACCCGGAAATTAATTTTTAGAAAATAAAAAGCAAATTCATGTAGGTCTTCATGGCGAATACCGTTTACCGAATAATTTTTACTACGGAAAAGTCTGCGTAGCGTTAATTAAGTAATCATGCGTTAAATTAAAACAAGACCTTTGTCTACCTATGACGTCTTCTCTGCACTGCAACTTGAATAAAAGGCTTCTTAATGATGAATTAATTGCCTATCATTTAAAAACGAGCCTCAATTGAAAACAATTATCAATTTGGCATTGGTCAGCTAATCACCAGGAAAAACATTTTAATTGTTACCATTCAGCACACACGGTCACACAAATATAGGCATACATGCATTGTGAAGTAAAAAGTAATTTGATGCTTGATTTAACATCGAAATTGACATAATTGCAATAATAACGTTAAAAATAAATATTTAAATCGATATAGTATGTTATAAAAACAATGCATTATCAATAAGAATTGTAAATAAGAAATTCCAGAAACGCCATATGTAGTATTCGGCGCCATCTTGTCCTTACATTCTGGTATCCATACTAGATTTCAAGTTCCAGCAGGTCCCTTTACTTATAAGTCTAAAATTCCTCCCGTGACCAATGTAAAAGAAGAAACATTGAATATGCCAGTATGATTTGGATTCAGCGATAATAACAACACTAAAATGTTGATATATATATATATATATATATATATATATATATATATATATATATATATATATATAGAGAGAGAGAGAGAGAGAGTGAGAGAGAGAGAGAGAGAATTTCAACAATTCGTTAAATCACTAATTGTGATTGGTTAAGTAATCTCACTTTTGAAAGCTCAATTTCTATGGGCTAAGCAATTTTTCTCTATAGCGTGCACTTCAGTCTTCCGTGGTTTAATTCTACCTAATAATTAATTAATTAATTAATTATTTATTTCATAAACAAAATTCGAGCGGTCTTTTTCGCACTTATTAAACAAGGCAGCCAGTTCTATATCTAGCCGCACTGCTTCAACGATAAAAAACTCCTATAATTTAGCTAATTTATAACTTATATAATGATCAAATAATAATATGAAAATCTATATTCTAGCACTGAATAAACTAGGCTGTTTCTTTGGTCTAGCGGAACTACTGCTCCATCCAGAACCCAATGACAGAGAGAAAAATAATTGCACAGTATTTATTTGACCAAGTAAAGGTTACTCGTTTTTGGTTAGCCTAATTGATTTCAGTAAATGTATAGAATAAACGTATTTAACAGATGCGTATACCTTTAGCTTTTAAACGTTTTTTTGTTGCATAGATCTGCTCTGGCTTGTTAATGTCTGATCAAGCCAAAAGTAGACATTTAAGAAAAAAATGACTACGTGTCATAGGTCCCCAAATCTGTACCTGAATCTTGTTTGAATATAAGCATAATAAAACACTAGCATTTCTGAATACATGAAAACAACTTACGTTTGGGCATCCACTTTTCATATGGAAACTGTCGGTGACAATTGAATCTGTAAATTTGCAAATTAGAAACCAAAATATGGAAATTGTTCAATTAATTTCGACCATATTTGCAAATATAGGCTAAAAAATAGTATTCCTTCTTCATGTATTTATTTCATTGAGTACAATTAAATCTTAAAAACCATTAACTAAATTTGAATTAAAACTGGTAATATTTGTTCATAGTGTATTATTTAAAGAACAATTGAACCTGTTAATAAGTGATTTTCAACTTTTACGCCAACAAATGTTTGTTCAAGACGACTAAAATTTAGATAAGCGTTGAACAAACTTATCCGCTATTCATATAGGTCTAATTAAAACGCAGTCAAAATCAGCACAGTTGGCCAATACCAAAGCCCGTTGAATTCTTCTTCAGATTAGCAGGTTTCCTCAGTAAAACTTTAGTCTAAGCGGATGGGACAGAGGTTAAATATTTTGAAAGTTATTTGATGTTTTTTTGGCGGATATTGGTTACGCGAGCGGTGATAACAGTTAGTTAAATCAAGGTTGTGATCATGATACCGGCACAAGTCTGTGGCAAATTCTCGACAGTACGTGTAGAGTTTCCAATAAGGACAAAACTGGTCTATTCGATAAATTGCCATTTCTAAATTATGTAAGGCTCAGTTGAAACTGACAATTTTATGTATATAATGGGACTGGTGTTTATATTAAGGTCGTTATCTTGATTTAAAAAACAAAGTAATTTCTTCCCTAGTGGGCTTCATAATTCCAATTCTCAAAATATCTTTTGAATTAAGAAGTATGGGGGGGGGGCGGATTTCTCCAAAATTCAGGGATCCCTATTTTGTAAATCCAGAGTTTTTTCAGTCATTAAGCCCATCTCTTTTAAATTGAGATAATTTGGCCGTGCAAATTCACGCACCTTCCACAGCCTATAAGGTATTTCTCCAAATGAAACAAAATATTTGTAATAAAATGAAAGCCAACTTGTGTATTCTAAAATCCACAATGAAGTATTCTTAATTCGACATATAAGTACAAAAGAGAAAATGAAAATACTATTTTGCGCAAAAATAATGCAGAAATTTTGCAATAGAATAGGTCAGATATCGATTAAGATACGCATCACGTACGATTTGAAGTTAATCTGAATTATTTTTGAGCCATTCAACTCATTGCATTCAGTCACACTGCGTAGACACCAGTCTAAGATTTTGTTATTTAAAATATTGATAATTTGGGTATTATGTCCTTTACCCACTGTATATTTGGGTATGGAATTTGGGAAAATGGGACGCTACAATCTCCCATATACGAATATGTAAACTTGCGATAGTGAAGCTAACTTCAGATAAAGTCTTCGACAATGCGACTTCAAAGATAACTCACTATATATATAAAATATATATATATATATATATATATATATATATATATATATATATATATATATATATATATATATATATATATATATATATATATACCAAGTCCATAAAGGAAGCAAACATTCCCAGTCCGTTGAAGAAAATTTCAAAATATCTCACAATTGATTAATAAGAATAAAATACAAATTATCGGATAAGTCAGTTTCTTTTAATTTCTCCGTAAGCCACATTGTGGAAAAGTCCATTCAGCAGTTGGTCCATATCAAATGTGGCACCTGTTTGCTACGGGTGATCTGAAATTAAATCATTAAAGGGCGATATCCAGGAGCAATATTGCCTTTCTTAAAATTGCTTTTCGGTTATCACAGTTATATTGCGGCTATATGCACTGATAATATTTTTACTTAACATGCTAAATTGAAGTGGATACATTTCCACCAATCAAATGGTTGTTGAAATAAGAAATAGAGCCTTTACATGGTCTCGAATCCATGTTTTTTTTCTATGTAAGGCCAATCGTAGTCTGAACACATAACTGGTTATAGTTTTCATAAAGTTAAGGCAGCTGTGCTTTCTGAAACCGGTTAATTAATACAAAATTACCAATTAGCTTACCGACAAGAGTATTTAGAAAGGCCATTGGAATGTTGCAGCGTGGAGCGTAGTTTTCGGTTGCACCTCGAGTCAACCCTGAATAATTGGCTTCAATACTTTCACCATCGCGTGTACTGCTGTAACTTGACTGATTATCAATTTTGCCACTAATACCAGCATTATTGTTAATGATGCAATAATTGCCGCTTTTCTCGTCTGTCGGAGTTGGCACACTTGTCAATTCGTCAAGTGCTACATAATTTGAATAGGCCTCAGGTATGCTCGAGTTCGGGCAATCATTTCCGTCTACAGTCATTATAGCTGCCTCAGTGTATCCAGAACACCTATCAAGATGTTGAGCAGGGCCAGCTGGCTGAATATGGTTCTTTAAAAGAATAACCGAGTTACTGCTACAGGCAGCACTAGAATCCGAATTCTCTGTTCGAGTACCAATGTTAGTAGATAAAGTTTGTTGAGGCATCACAGCCTGATCTGTTACTGTACAACTTAAATCGTCAGTGGGCACAAAATTGAAGGCCAATCGCAACAATTTTTTAGTTATCTGCCCAACAATGTGTTCTAGTTTCGTGAATTTGACATTTTTAATTGTTACACATCTAGCTGCATCAATAATGAGCCTAGAAAGGAAGTCATTATGATTTATGTTTAGTTCTTCTGTGGACGAATTGCTGAACGGCGCCTGCATTGGACTTTTTCTTCGCTTTTCAATATGGCATTCGTTTGTGTTTGTAACGTGTGAATTCTTACCAGTAATATATCCACTTGCATAACCAGGTAGGGATGTAGCATTTCGCGTTGAAGAACGCGCCAAACTCCAAGTATCAATCATTCGGTGCTGGCAGGTCGAGCATATGGGAAATGCAGAACTGAAGTAATTTCGTTCCGTCGTTCGATCATTCTCCGAATGGCTATTCTTGCGTCCTTGTGACATGCTATTCTCAGTGACCAGCAACATTTGGCTAGGATCAAAATTAGGTTGTGCACAGAATACCAAAATACTTGCCAAAGCTTTGTCGAACTGGTTTCTATTTAGCTTAATCTCTATCCTTTTTCGTCGTGTCGATTGTGAAGCACAACGTTTAGTCTCATTGCCTTCAAAAGGTATGGAATTTTTTATCAGTTTATTGCCATCAGAGGAAAAGCCACTTCTGTCGTGACGAGGTTGTGTGCCGTCAAAGAATTGATGCGTCGGAGGCAAGCGGATCTTCGTAGGGCTCAAAGCTGACGAGCATTGCGGGACATAATTTCTCTCGCAAACGGAGCTACTAAACTGGTGCAAATCGTCAGGATTATCGACTAGTTGATTGAATACTTTGTCAAAAACTACACCTTCTTCTTCTTGTCTACCACAATTGAACGTGGTTCTAGCAGACAATGTGTTAGGGTCTACCGTGACATTAATAGCGCTATCTTTATTATTACCTTTGCTATTAATATGGTTGTTACAGTTGTTCAGGCTGATATTTGAATGATTATAGTTGCTTGGCGATGCCGAAGCTGAGAGATTGTTCGTGCATAGTAAATCCCTAAGCCGAAACTTGGACATCTGCTGCTGTATGGAATAAAAATTTCTGCCTACCGGCGATGTAACTCTAGATGGCGAATTTGGTGGTGAGTTTTCTGAAAACGAAAATAGCATTGATGATGAAGACGAGGAAAATGATGACTTCGACAAGGAAGGCGACTGTGAGAACGATGTAGGCGGTGAAGAAAGAGACGTAGATGAAGATGCCTGTATAGAGTTGTACGGTGATAATTGTCTTTTCGGTGATGGTGATCTGCGGGAATGCGATGACGTTGCTGAAGCGGATGAAGTGCAAGTGTGCGTCTGAGCATTTGTCAAGCAAACGACACATTCAGCAGGCGCCGCATCACGAGGCTTAAACCCAGTCTGGTCATTGGGCAATGCGGCAAATGGTTCACATGATGACGTCGAGGACGACGAACGTCTATCGCGCACAGATCTTAAACTATTCCGTCCACCAGGGTGAATGTTGTTTCTCGTAACGTGTTTGCATTGGGCGGAGAATTCGCGCGTCACACATGCAGCGTCCACATCGGATCGAGCAAACGTGTCTTTAAAGAAAAACATTAAATTTATGAAGGTGGTTAAAGTAGAGAACAAATGTAAACCAATTTAAATATGAAGAGTACAAAGTTAAATAAATTTTGCCTAGATCAGCTAGAGTGTTTTAGCATTTTACGCATAAGATTAAATTTGGTGATTCGATGGAATGGGTGTGCATTCAACTTACCTAATGATAAAATTGGCTTTAAACGTAATTACTTTTTCAGGGCTGTTCTAAACGCACTGATCTTGAAGATTTAAGGCATATTTTAATGAATCGTATTACTCGATGAACAAAGCGTTGTACATAGAGATCAATCATTCTAAGAATTGTGTGGCAAAAACCTCATTATTCAATATACATAACAGCCTATTGGCGAGACCGTGTATCACCGGTCCATGAATCACTGACGATATGATTAAAATAAGGTCAAAATCATTAATGTATAAGACAAATTTCCTGCTTGCAAAATGCTTTTTCGCGTGGAAAATTTTCAATCAACATATAACTTGAGATACATAAAACTTTACATTTTATTTAGCCAGTCACTCGGGTTAACGCGTTTCGACTTAGAAAGTTTATCGCACAAGCACGATGGTGAATTGACAAACATAGATCAAAGTAAGCATCATTAAACTAAAAAAATGAATTTTTAAATTAAATAGAAATAAATTTATGTAAGAATTCTTATTTTTACTCTGTGTTAGTGTTGCTGGCGATTGGAGTGTTGTTTAAATAGAAGACGCCCTATTGTAACAACAAAAAAACCAGCAGAAAAGACAGAAATATTAGCAGAGATATAAGTTATGCCAGTTCCAGTAACTAATTAGTTCAAAATGAACCTGAGACATGTGCGAAACTAAGTCGTAGCAAACAGAAGAAAAAACTAACCGAGTTACATTAATTAGTATATGACTGAAAATTGTGTGTAGTGTGTGGCAGGGTGGCTCAATGGTTAGAGCAACAGATTTCGAAGAAGACGTGCCAAGGTTCGAACAGTGTCCGCGAAAAAGTCTAGCCAGTACGTGATGAATTCCCAATAAGGACGAACCCGGTCTACTGGATCAGTTTCCTTTTCTAAACTTTACAATTCTTAGTTAATACTGACAAATGTATGTACTTAATGTGTCAGGTGTTTATATCAAGTTCGCAATCTTGATTATATTAAATGTTACCACCGCCCGTGCAACAAATGTTCGTTCAATCAACAAACACTTTGGTGATCACGAAAACCATATCTGATTACTCAATACTTTAACCAAGTCTACTTTCCATTGCAATTGGTAGAAGCCGCAAAAATGTTAAAAATTACGCTATCCACGTTTCCTTATGAAAGACTGATCTGCGCAATGTGCCATCGGTTCTACATCTATAAATGCTAAAACATCATCCTCGTCATTATCCGAGCAGGCAAATTAGAAGGCAACTGCAAATGTATCTCGCCTGTCATACGCAGATTTATTTTGATTTACTACTGCTAGATTTTTCCTCACGCCGAAAAAACATTTTGTTTACAATTTAAAAAGTCTAATTGACAAATTCCTATGTGATATTGTATGCAAAATACCATGGAAATTTGAAATATGGTGTTCTATATGCGTAGTGTGTGGACTTCAGCTACAGGCGTAAAAAATACATAAATATGTTGGGAAATCATGCACTAAACCTTAGCTAATTCTTCTTTAAAAATCCCTTAGAAGTGATCAATACTGTCAGCGAAAGAAGACTGCACAACTCTATGCTTCTTCGTTATATTGGTGATATATCACGCCATGAAGATGAGTTGACACTAACAAACCGTGCTATTACTCTAAGTCAGTTTTACTTTTTTAACTCCGTGGTTTATTAATATGGAGATAAATCTCGAATGATAAGTTGAAAATTTTTGCAGAAAATGGCACTGGCTGTTATTCACATGAAATATCTAGTAAAAAATAAAATTGCAGGAAATCCACGGATCCCGTGATAGGGCATTTTCTGTATGTCTCTTAAGAAATTATCTTGAGAAATATTTCTTCCGCTGATCATGTAAACTTTCAAATAATAGGCTAAAATTAAAAAATAAGAATTAGATGATGTTTTGTATTTACAATGGCACGCAACTGTTATATGATATATATATGCTGCTACAATATTCTTATAAATTTATATATATATATATATATATATATATATATATATATATATATATATATATAGTCTATATAAACTCAATATCGCAACAGCTAACCCAGGTAAATCGTCCAGTTGACCGGTTCCGTCCTTATTTGGAACTCTTCGGGAACTGTCCAGAATTTGCCGCCGTCAAGATACCAATCTGGACAAATGTACATCGGATTCTGTAACTCTATACACTGTGTCAGCCAAGCCGCATTACACACGAAATTTGAAGTACAAAACAAGGTTATATATTCTGGTTAGCCTTTCCTTCAAGCGGAACCTATTTGGAATCTCTTAATAAATGAAATTCTAACTAATTACCTCTGATCTGTCACAATATATAAATAAACTTTTGATTTGAAATCGATTTATCACACAATTAGTGCTGTTGTTATTGAGTTACCTATATGAGGATAATACTTTATTTGGCTTACTTGTATGTTATGTAAATACCTGAAACACAATTGCATGAAAATTCTTAGATTATTATTTTTTGACTTTTTTTGTGAAAGGCCGAAAGCATGACAAACAAAAGGGCTGTGTAATACCATCGCAATAATATCTGCCTTCATAAGTATACGGCACAACTAAATTGTCTCAAAAAGTCACCTTTTGGTATTCCACTCTGCGGCTGACTGTGATGTCTATGATGTTGTTTGCTTTTTCTCCGGCAACTTGGACGATGATCACGGGACAATGCAGATGTCGACAATCTAGCTACAAACGGTGACTTCTTGTCTTTAAAACTGAAACTATTATGTGAAGCAGCACAAACAGTTGTACTAGTAGCTTTTTTACTACCGTAGACTCCAAAATCCCCAGAAGAATGCTTCCCTCTTTTAGATTTCAACGGTTCACAACCTAACCTCTGTTCAACACTGTTATGTCCTGTTTTATTCACACCGAAATGACCATAGTAACGGTAACTTGTTTTCTTCTTCTTAAATTTTCCTTGGGTTTCGGATGGTTTATTGCTGTTGGTCGTTTTTCTGTCCTCGCTAACTGTCTGCCTTATGTTTTCTCTGTTTTTCTTCTTCATCCACTTCCTTTTGTCAAAATTTGCGCTGCGTTGCGTCTCTCGTCCAAGAGTTGTGCCTAGCTCACAACTACGAAGGTGCAATGTTTGCACCCGAGAACCCAGTGAGACAAGCCGTTGAAGAATACAAATCTCACAGAGAAGCGCATGGTTACACGGTCGAGAGAACATTACCGCTGGTCTCAACGCGCAGACAACACAATTATCGATCTGTCAAGACAAACAAATAAAAAGAATAAGCAAAAATGTTATTAATCGATTCTACGTCATACTGATTTTGAACTTACGTAGGTTCTAGACACAATTGTATCTTTAACATGTTCAAATTATTAATGCGTCTTCGTATCATGAAGCAAAATTTTATATTTCTGTATGCTATACACAATTTTCAGTGCGGCAGGGTGGCATAGTGGATTGAATCACAGTCTCCGAAGCAGAAATGCTCAGTTTTGAGCCCATTTGCGGCAAAATTCTGGACAGTACTTCAAATAATGTTGAAATAAAAGTATAATTAAACGAACATTGGTTGCGTGGGCAGCGATAACAATTACTTATATTCGCGGTTGCGATATTGATAAAAACACCTGATTCATTAAGTACATACATTTGTCAGTATAAACTAAGAATTATATAGTGTAGAAAAGGCATTTCATCCAGAAGAACAGTTTCTTCCTTATTAGGAACTCATCACGAACCGTCCAGAATTTGCCGCGGACAGGGCTCGAAACTGGGCACGTCTGCTTCACAATGTTAATGCTCTAACAACTGAGGCACCCTGCCGCACTGAAAATTGTGTGTAGTGTGCGTCGGAGTGGCTCAGTGGTTAGAGCACAATTTTGCACGTGACGAGGAAAGCCACATGATAATGCCAGGGGACGAACAAATTGTTTTTCCTTGCACAGTACTAGACATTGTCAAAATGTTGAACGCAATTGCAAATATGGAAACATACTAAAGCATATAGAATTTTATAGCATGTCGCAATTTTTACAGGACTAACGTTGTTTATGTATGGACGTACGTGAAACCCCAATGATATTGTGCACCACCAAAATATAATGTGCTCCAACTAATTTGAATTGAATCTTCCAAAGCATCTGCCTACATAAGTTTGTTCACAACAAAGCTTCCAATTATACATAATGTAAGAGGCAGGCTTTAATGGAATTTTCTTCCAAACTAGGTAAATGATTAAACGAACATTGGTTGCGCGGGTGGTGATAACAATTATTATAATCAAGGTTGCGAACTGAATATAAACACCTGACCCATTAATTACTTACATATGTCAGTATAAACTAAAAATTGTATAGTGTAGAAAAGGCAATTCATCCAGTAGACCGGTTTCGTCCTTATTGGGAACTCATCAAGTACTGGCCAGAATTTGCCGCGGACAGGATACGAACCTGGGCACGTCTGCTTCGGAATCTGGTGCTCTAACCACTGAGCTTAGTTTATACTGACATATGTAAGTAATTAATGGGTCAGGTGTTTATATCAAGACCGCAACCTTGATTATAATAATTGTTATCACCACCCGCGCAACCAATGTTCGTTTAATTATATAAATGTTCATTTCAATACCATTTCCCCATGTAATGTGGTGTCTGTTCAGTAATGACAGATTGGGCATGGTTAGTTGGAACTTTGGGTCTAAATGGATGCCATATGAGCTCCACCTAAAGGAAAAATTGACTAACCAAGTTACATTAGTTAGTATATAACTGAAAATTGTGTGTAGTGTAGTGTGCGGCAGGATAGCTCAGTGGTTAGAGCACCAGATTCCGAGGTGCGGCAGGATAGCTCAGTGGTTAGAGCACCAGATTCCGAATCAGACGTGCCCAGGTTCGTATCCTGTCCGCGGCAAATTCTGGCCAGTACTTGATGAGTTCCCAATAAGGACGAAACCGGTCTACTGGATGAATTGCCTTTTCTACACTATACAATTCTTAGTTTATACTGACATATGTAAGTAATTAATGGGTCAGGTGTTTATAGGTAAATGATGTTTGTTGGTGGATGTTACAAAAAGTAAGTCAGCTGAAATATATGTGAATGAAAACTTATCTAAGCCCCGGTTTCTTATCAAAAGAACAAACATTCACAGCAGATTTCATCATGTCATTAGGCTTAAACTTATCTATTAAATGTGGTCGGCAGCCATTACTGATAAGAGTACTATGCACACCATCTCACACAGTCTGCAAACAATCTGGCGAACAAATACACAAAGTCCTGTAATAGAATGTCTTAACTAAGCTATTTTCCCTTTCAATGGGCAGTAGCTGTTAATATGTTAATGTTACGCTGTCCATATTGTCTAGTGAAAAGCTGATCCGCGCAATGTGCCATCAGTTTTAAGTTTTCGCAGCACGTCAATAAAAGCTATAACATCATCCTTTTCATTCTCAATTATAAATCTAACCTTGGGATGCTTTTCATTGAATTAATCATGCAGTTCTTTAACATGAGCGAGGCTACCACAGAAAAATTAACTTATCTTAATAAATCAAAGTACTTTTGTTAAAAATGCTCAAAAATATATGGTCTATGTTAGGGGCCTAAACTGAGCCCCCTCCTAGACCATCCGTTAGCCTGTGTAGGTGGCATAGTGTAAGCCAAACGAGAGCTTACAGTTCTTCAATCAAATATTCCAGTCGCTGGAATATCAAATATAAGAAAAGCAAAACCATATTTGACTAGGGCAATCTTGCACTTGAATGAAAGGAGTAACGCCGTTTTCTTTGGGCTAGACACAATTGAGACACATTGTGGAGTGTTCACAGCAATTATAGTCTACTGTAAACAATAAATACGAATGAAAAGCCGAAAAAATTTAACTAGTTCGCCAGGCGAGAACCCCCTCATAAAAATGGCGGATGGATAAGCTATCCTTAGTTCTAAGTCTATTTTATTCTCATTTCCATTTTATATTCGTAGAATTCGAGCATCTGAGCACGGATTTTTTTAACCATTGAAGTCAGTATATAGATACGTTTCAAGCATTAACGAGCTTCGGATTGGAGATTTTAAGTTAGCACTATCATTATTTACAATACGGTGAGTTTGCGACAGTACTGTCCTCATTCAGACTTAAATAAAAAGCCTACAATATTGGTGGACCAAATTCAAGGCCCTCCGCCGTAGCATTTTATCCTTTATCCGTCATGCCAGACTCAGCACATAGGACAACCATATTTATCCTGCGAGTTGGCCGATGCTGTATAGAATAAGTAAAGCTTGTGTTGCTCATGTTTGTTCGTAGGATTCGGAAGAAAAACTAGCCGCCCATTTCCATCGGGGATGAATGATATAGTTTCAGAGAAGTCATGCTATTGCATGTCCTGCTAACGACGATTGAAAAGCCCCACCTACCCGTAAGTTTAATTTCAGTGTTTTCCTTAATTAAATTGTTAGCCCAGAATAATAAGTAATTTTTTTAAACTCCAAAAAGCAATTTTGCTATTTCGCATGTTAGTACAAGCACCGACACAGCATGTCGGCAAGAAACTGGGAATTCGATGTTAGAGGCTATTTGAGACGCCAGCCATAAGCGTTTTGATAGTATCAGGATCGCGACCCTCACACCGATTTACGACCGTGCCACTGTTGAGAGACACTATGTTTATATAAAATAGATTTAATAGAATCACAAAAATAGATCTTAATGGAAGAGTTGAGTTGCAGCTTCCACATTCAATATTCTAGAATAAGCTTTACCTGACAGTATTTTCGCTTGCACAAACTCTGTGTGGTCTTAAAAATCATTTGAAAGACGGTTTACATTTATTTGTCTATGATTCTGTTTGTATAAAGCAAAATTTACAGCATGAAACGAGACATCCAGCGGTGATCTAACACATTTGTGTAAAACAACAAAAAAATTAGCTCAATGTGGCTTCAACTGAGCTTCAGTAGGTTTTACATTCAACAGCGTGCTCTTAGTTGCCAAATTTGTATTCATTTTAAACCAGAGACTTTGCAAAATGGGGGAGCAAAGAAGCATTCTGCTAATATTCGAAGATCAATAATAGAAATTATTTCTGAAAAAAATTCTAATAAGCCTTCGTACAAAAAAACCGATTTGCCTATCGAAGCGAGGTTTCATGCGAATCAAGTAAACCAGGAATGCAAGTTATTCACTTCAAAGACTTCGTAACGCATCTATTAGACAATGCGGTTCATTTAAACTTTTAAGCTCCACGTTTCTTCATGCTGAGGTGTAGCTAGATCTCTCTTTACGAGTTCGCTGAATGCGTTGTTGTTAAGACACGGTTCTTACGAATTGCTTTTTAACATTTCATTTGATTTAATTTAAATAAACCTCTACCAAAACGTTCATCAACTAAATCGCTGTTTAAATATAGCGCACACATTAGTTGGTGATACAGGGAAAGAAGAATTTTAAGCCAATAGGAGAGAAAACTGAAAACGGATTAAAGTAGACATACTGCTTCGGCCAGAAAATGAATTATAATGCATAGGAGAGCGCACTAATAATGAACAGAATAAAGATGTTTTAAAACATGTTAACAAAAACAATAAAATTAACTTTAGACAGCAAGTCTACAGTTGTCTCAAATACGTGATAAGCATAAACCTACGAATTAAATTGAAAACTCCATTATTGCTCGAAATTTCTAACTGATTGACTGAGAAGATAACATATAAACTTTTAACTAATAAAATAATGAAAAACAACTAAACAAAGAAAGCAGCAACAGTAGAAGAACTCAAATAAAAATTAATAGCAACAAAACAACTCGCTATTCAGAAAAATACTGGCAACAACAAGAAACAAAACTAGAAAAACCACCGTGGACATAAACAACATCAACAGAAATCAGGCGAAGAGGAGAAAAATGAGACCGCGTTAAGGTTTGCCAAACTAGTGATTCTCATGTTTAGTGTAGAACATCATCATGTCTTGGTCCGAATATCAATGAAACCTACACAAAAGAATAATTATGCAGATATTGTAGGCGACTGAAATTCTCTGCGATTTTGACCAAAGTAATTGGAAATCGAAGTTTAAAATATCGAGTTTTTTGTAGTTTTCCAGCGAATGGAGCCTACGCCAATTTGGCTCTGGCCATACCTCTATGTGAAGAATTGTAAAATAAGTGTCCTATTAGACTTGTCAACAAGGAAACTATAACAATATGGCTAAGCTCAGATTTATTGCGAGACATGTTTAAAAATATTCCTTCTTAAAATGCAGACAAGGATAATTCACTAGATAACATTTAGGTAAATTTGGCTTGGTAATGAACAAGTATCGGCGATTTACATGATATTTATAGCCAACAGCACCCTGTCATAAATGTAACAGATGGAATGGAGAAAAATTATACGGCTAAAATGCACCTGACTTTATTAACCTAAGTCAGATGCCACATCGGAGATAACTAATCGAGGGCAAAATAATGTAGTGCTATGCAAACTAAGGTAGGCGCATATGTATTGTGTATTGCGTAACTTGTGACCTATTAGTTCAATTTAGACCGGATGTATATACCAATTTGAGCATGAACAATAGGCATGATTTCAGGTAACATGCTTTTCGTACTTACAGACGACTGATAAGTGGGTGCTAGTAATACACCCTACATCCACTATATACTTGGCAAACAAATTTTGGACAATTAGACGGTAAAACCTTCTTTACGTATATATATATATATATATATATATATATATATATATATATATAATATAAAATCTTCACAATGCGATACTAAAGCGAGACTAAAAACCTATTCTCAACATATTTCTTCACAAAATATATAGTGGATATTTCGCGTTATGCCGCTCATACTGCTACATCAACATTAAGCGCGAAACGTTTGTGTATATTAGTTTATGCTTTTTGATTATGTAAACTATTTCATACCCTTCAGTTACTATTTGAAACCATTTGTTACTAGGTGCGCTATACTCAATACACTATGGAATATATAATAAGATATATATATACTGGCACTCCACAACGAAGTATATATAAAGTAGGCGATGTTGATTCAGAATTTAAACGACATCTGTTAAGTAAAATTAAGCCGTGCGCTAACTTAAAGCCAGGTTTCATTAAAGTAACGTAAATTTTTATCTATTTGGCGAGTAGTGCAGAGCATATGTCGAGGAACAATTAATGAAGGGTCCTCTTCGTCACTCCTTTCCTATTTTGAGAGAATTTCACATTTTTAAATCCAAGTTGGTTTGTATTAAATAGAATGAAAACTAATAAAAGCTCTGGAATGCTTCACCGTTAATAAAAGTCAACTTGATCGGACGAGGAACAGCGGCGTCAGAAGCCGTTAGATTGGACAATATTATCACTCTGCCCAGATAGAATCAGCTAAAGTAAGTATTTGCTAACAAACGAAAAGTAGACGATTCAATCTTAATTTCTAAAATCAAGAATAAAACACTACGATGGCACGACCGTAAACTAAATTTGCAGCACTTACTGATGAGAGCGATGAAGTCAACGTGTAATACTCAGATTTAACTATCGAAAACTAAAAGTAGTTTGCCCCATATGGAGGAAATAATGATTTGTTAGAGGAACTTATTTGATTATGTATACGAAGAATAATTTTTTAAATGCTAGCCGGAATGGGAGATATAGCACATATTTTCGTTAAAAATAATAATTACTACATTAATACACAGATATCAAAAATTTAACACACACAAACACACATACAATATATATATATATATATAACACAAAACAAAAAGAAATTTAACACTAGGAAAGAGTGCAATAGGAGACCTGACTGTTGTTTGTGTGCGTCACCTCCAATTCATACTCAATACCTGAACATGCTTATTCTGCTATAATTAATCAGGCAGCAGTTTGTTGACTCGCTATGTATCGAAATATTGGTAACAAATTACTCTTACTACATTTGGTGATTATGTTAAAGGCCACATCTGGGGAAAATACGTGCGAGGTTTCAGTAATGTGGCGTGCGAAAACACGTTAACGACAAGATTAAGAGACCTGTTCCATTAGGACGCATGTGTTATTTTAATACTGAATGCAAATCTACAATTGCGCAACATATCACTGAAATCTCACGTTAATGTTTACCGTATGTGGCCTTTAAGATAATTAACAAATTCAATATCAGAAATGATTTAATAATATACGAAATAACGTGGATAAAAAGTTGCAGCCTAGTTTATGCTAGCAGAAAATGCATATTCATAAATGGACATTATTATATCACACACGCTCTTTTTAATTTTCAGCTTTTTCTGCCTTTTAGAGATAATATATATAAATATATATATATATATATATATATATATATATATATATATATATATATATATATATATATATTTGTTTTGTATGTGTTTATAGATACTTAGGGAGAAGATGAGAAAGAAATGGTTATTTTATCTGATGAAATTTATTTGTATGTTGGCACATGGGAATAGAACTATGAGCATACGTATCTATTATCTGTCTGATATTAATGCAATATTTGGAATAACGACCGGGCAACCCAAATTATTCATAAAAGCAACTACATCGCTGGTTATTAAAACTTATGTAATAAAAACATTTTAAATGAGGGCTTGCGTTTGAATTTTGGATGGAGATAAGAAGAAAAAGTTTGAATAGGTGAGCAGCACAACGAGATCAAGCGTGCGACACGCTGAGGGCCAGAATTGGCTTCCTGTTGAATCTTTCAACGCCAGATAAGCTTAAAATGATACAAATATTTATATATTCGTTATACAATAAAACAGTTTTCTAACTATTTAAATGAAAACTCTGCATAACTATTTTTGCAGAACAATCACATAGAATCACTGTTAGTTTTATTTAATATAAACTCTTCGTACGGTTTGGAGTAATTCGTTTGTTAAAGCCATAAAGTCGTTACCTTCTAGGCTTTGTCCTAACAAACTTGAATGCCGTTTCGATATTTTATTTCTGGAAAAGTAATAAGCTCGATTTACGACTCCTATTGGTTACAATCTGAATATAAATTTAGCAACCATGTTGGCTTTGTGACGCTATAAATTGGATAGCAACCACACTATCATCAAATGAATTAGCGACAATCGCACAACGAATTAGCTGCTATTAAATTTCATTATTTTTTTAGGATCCGTAGATTGGGACAACCGTTAGGTTAAATCGATGTCCTTTGAAGTGGGCCAGTGTGTTTCATGGTATTCCAGACCTCCACTGGAGGAGAGCCCAAACGGTTATTTAACTTAAGACAAAAGCCACTTCTTGCTGACCAACGTTGTTTACTAGTTTTGCAACTGTAAGGAAAACGATGATTTGAAAAAGGTAAGATTATGAAAGATTTCATTCCAGAGCAGGAGCATCGGTATTAAAAAAAAATTAAAAGTGTTCTGAAATTCCATCAGCCAATAAAAAGCTGTTTACAATTGCGAAGGGGAGTACCAGCTAGCGTTGTTATCACATGGTTACTGAAATTGTACAGGACATGTTATCCAACGTGGAAACTGTTGCAGGATTGCAGTGCTGTTAATGAAAATTCCTTAGAATAATTTTGTACGTGGTGTTCTAATTATCACTTGGCTTTAACTTTAATGACCAACCTCTATCAATTAAACTTACAATCGCGACTGATTAGCAGTCGAAACATTATTTTTTATTCTGGGTTTTTGCCCAAAGCCAACCATAGATTATGATTTACTATAATAAAGTTTGCGATCTTGATATAATCACCTGACATTTTTTTGTACAAACTAAGAATTGTATAGTGTAGAAAAGACAATTCATCCTATAGACCGGTTACGATCTAATTGGGAATTCATCACGTACTGGCCAGAATTTGCCGTGAGGAGTTCCCAATAAGGACGAAACCGGTCTACTGGATGAATTGCCTTTTCTACACTATACAAATCTTCGTTTATACTGACATATGTAAGTAATTAACTGGTCAGGTGCTTATATCAAGACCACAACCTTGATTATAATAATTGTTATCACCGCCCGCGCAACTAATGTTCGTTTAATTGAAAAGATTTTGATATATTAGCCAGGCTGTGAAGATAAAAAATGTAAAGTTTTCCAACTCCGAATTGATCTCCAAACCTAGGCTCACGAGAAACATTCGCTCAAAGCATCTGATTTAGAAGCGCCAGCGCACGCATTTACTATTTCATTTATTTTCAGAAGTCTACGATCTAGAAAGAAGCTTTTAATGGCTCTTTGAGATGTACAGAATTATAGTATTTTTAAAATGCCATATTTTTAACCAATTTTCTAAATATCCCATATACACAACTGACATGACAAAAACTAATTATCATGGTCAGCTATATCTTCATCTGAAAAGGTGAACATCTCAAGTAAGTAAATTTTTTAATCATCAAAAAAATAATATTCAACAGATGCCAGAGGAAATACAGCCTGACGTAAGCTGAAAATAACAAATTGAGAGGTTTTAAACGAAAAATGTTGCGCGACAGAGAAGGGATTAATTACCTGGTCTTTTTGTACCCATCCGTTGTCGTCAATATTAATTTGAATATCTCGACTTGCGGTTTCGGAAGCCTTTTTCAACGGAAAGCACATCCCACAAAATATTGAGAATAATTAAATCAAATGGTAAATTTAGCTTAAATTGTTTCGTTTATATTTACTGGGAAATCTCTTAAGCATAACTGTCTATTTACTATGTAAATGGGAGTCATGTATATGTGTGTGTGCATGTCTCTGCATGTGTACGTTGATCGAAATGAAATTATGGTGATCTAATAACACCTATTGAGGATTCACTAGATAAGCGTTCGCCATGCCTTTGTGTATGTGCTCTCGTTAGATTTTGATTAAAAAATAATCGGTTTCTGTAAGTGTTCACTTACCCCATTGAAATAACAGTAATCTAACATCGTATGACGATTCACTAGATAAGCGTGCTCTAAGCCAGTGTGTGTGTGTGTGTGTGTTTGTTTAGAAATGCTAAGTAATCAGTTACACATAATTAACTAAATGTGTATAACTCATCTAAAGGGAAACTAAAGTTATACATATTAATTCCTCTTTTTACACGTCAAACCAATATTTTACACTTACTTTCCTAAATTAAACATTAACGAGTGGCATCCGTGTAAAGAATGTGAAGAGATATGATGAATACTCGGTTGCAAAACTTTCACAGAAAATACTTACGAGTTTTAAAAAATGAAAATAAAGATAAAAGGTTTCATTAGAATAGAAGGTTCAAATAAAAGAGGCTCATGTAAAAAATTCTAAAATTGCCTACTAAACACCTGTTACTCCAGTAAATCCATACACTCTGGCCTTGATCGATATCAGTTATCAAATTTCGAGGTAAGTATGACATCATTCACTTCAATATGTAACAGTTTAATATTGTTTGTTTCGCAGAACTAATATATATGCAAGTATGTATTAGATGTTGCGAAACTAATAACACATTAGTTCAGTTGTGACCAGAAGGATAATCCAAAAGCAGCATGCACATTCGTTTCGTGCTTATTGGCAACTCATCAGTAGGAGCCGGTATTACGTCCTTTAACCACTATATATTTGGGTGAAGAATGTGGGATAATAGGACGTTGCAAGGCCAGAGTGTCTGGATAGACTGAAGTAAAAGGTGTTCAGAAATTGTTGTAATTCTCAATTTCGGTGAAATATAGCATAAATTTATATCCATCATGTTGGTATCATGTATCGACTCGGAAACCATAGTGTTGGCTATACCATATATAAATTTTCAGTTGCAATAATATTTGGTATCTGATTTACTAACACAATATCCATAGTGTTGACCTTTTCCTTTACAGACTCTAAGTATATATACTCTCTCTATATATATATATATATATATATATATATATAAATAAATATATACATATATATATATATATATATATATATATATATATATATATATATATACATATTATATAGTGTGGTTTGGCGTCGAAGTCACATTGTCGAGACTTTATGTGATGTAAGCTTCACTTCTGCAGATTTACACATTCGTCTAGGAGATTGTACCGTCCTATTATCCCACATTCCTCACCCAAATATGAGTCGCCAGTAAGCACGAAACGAATGTGCACAAGATTATACTTTCCGTTCATGCTGCCTTTGGTTTATCCTTCTGGTCACAACTGAACTAAATTGTTACTAGGTTCGCAACAAACAGAATTTAATATTTCTTTTTGTTTTTGCACATAGGAAAGGGTATATAGTGAATATATATATATATATATATATATATATATATATATATAAATTAAATATATTAAAATCTATTTTAATGAATCATTGAACTTGTAATGCGTACCAAATATTCACAGGAGTATTTTAAACCTGTCCAATGCTTAATGTTACAATTAGGTGTCGTCAAAATATACTAATTTAGCGAACGTTAAAATACTTAGTATTAACACAAATAGGTATTTGCATTTAAATGTGCTTGTGCGTGTGTGCGTGTAACCTCAAAACCAGTTACAATACTTATTTTTCGATTAATCGAATGGAAACTGTCAGAGAAAATGGAAAATACTTAAATGATACGTTTTTCGCCTCACCGGCAATTCTGATAAAGCTCACTTCATCAATAGCTATTTAAAAACCCGTCGTTTTTTTCTTGCTAAGCCTGTCAAAATTCTATAAAACTTGGTAGAAGTACAAACATGTTGGGGTGGACAGAACGTTGTCAAAAAAACATAACACGCATAGGTTAAAACAAGTGACAAACTTGGGTGGAGATGTATAACCACATTGATGTATTTATCATTTATAAATTAAGAACATAACCACCGATGTTTAGTGGTAGAAATGATTTTAATTTTCGTCTTACTCGCTGTTTTAAAATCGTTAAATTATCTCCTCTATTTGATGTAGGACAAGCTAAACAATTTTCCCTATTAACATTAGATGCATAAATAAAAACAACGCAATTAATGCAAGGTAAATTAACGAAGCATAGACTTTACGGTATGAAAAAAGTAGTTTAATTCAAACCTTAGACATTGATAAGGCATTCTTCTAGTCCAAATCATTCTGGAAAACACTTTATAAAATTAGATATCTATAAATGGTTAATTGGAACGGTTACGACTCATTGACAAGAAGGGTGGCATCAATCATATTGATCAATTCCGAAGTAGTAGCGAGGTCGACATCGAGTAGGAATTAAGCACAAAACTATTTGTTTCTCAGCCATACACGTAGCTCATCTTATAATAATAGTTACAATGCGTAAGTCCTGCAGAGGAGGAGGAGGAGGTAAAATCTGCGGCTCCAAAACACGAAATCGTTGGTTTTATTCATATTCAATACATGCCTAGCTAAAGCTGAGATGTTTAATGAAGACGAATACATTTTCTACTAGATAGAGTAAATTTGCATCATCATGCATTTATAATTTATACGATATATATATATATATATATATATATATATATATATATATATATGCATATATATATATATATATATATATATATATATATCGATATTTGTTAAATTCTACATTTTAAAGAAACAAAAACATAACCAAATCCATGGAATAGCATTTATTAATTAATATTATATCTACCAGTATCTGCAGCCATTATTCTGGATTCGTTAATATTTTGCGGCACATCTTTTACATTTGATTTCCTGTTAGTTATGTTTCTGTTCCAGTCCAATTTTTACTTCTTTTTGAATTATTTTCTACACGATTAAGCAAAGGTTAATCTTATTAATTGTAATGGCTTCAAAATCCAGAAGCATCTTAGGTTTTGCCTTGTATAGAACAAGAAAATTACTAATACTGACAACGTGACCTGTGAGTAGTAGATGTTCACAAATTGCTGATATTTTTGTAGAGGCTGCACCCCTTTTTAATAATTTTTGA
Source organism: Eudiplozoon nipponicum (assembly GCA_029291075.1). NCBI lineage: Eukaryota > Metazoa > Platyhelminthes > Monogenea > Mazocraeidea > Diplozoidae > Eudiplozoon > Eudiplozoon nipponicum. The sequence continues at coordinate 29,095 of JAQBSW010005086.1, read as the reverse complement.
GTGAGATGCTGACTTATTCAGTTTCGGGCCTCCTTTTCGATCTGCTCATGTAATGAGCCCTGCGGGTACATTGAAGTTTGTATACAGGTAATGGTGTTGATGTCACAGAGAGGCTGTTTTTTTGTTTAGTTCACATAAAAATTTTAGTGTTGAAAACAACTCTCACCAGCATTGACGGAATCTGAGCTTTTGTTTCTCGAATTACTTTGATTTTGAGAATCTCAGCTGGTAGATGATCTCTAATGGAAACACATAGTGTTATCAGTCTCGCATACATTGTTTTCCTAAAAATTGGTCTCGATTTTATTACAACAAAACTACTGCGAAGTAACGAAAAAGACAGTCCCGCTGTAACGTCAACACCATTATCTATTTAAAAATGTCAATGTACGTGCAACGCTTTAATACATCGGCGGATGAAAAAAAGGCTCTAAAATAGAATAAATCAGCAATTCCCTCAAAATTTATTAAAAATTTATGCAACCCCTCTACAAAAATCTGCAATTTGTGAACACGTGCAACTCACAATTCACGTTGCCAGTGATAATAATTTTTCGGTTTTATACAAGGCAAAATCGGTAAAAATGCTTCTGGATTTTGAAGCTGCTGCAATTAATAAGCTTGACCACTGGTGAAACGTGCGAAAAGTAATACAAAAGCAGAAAAATTGGACTGGAGCAGAAACATAACGAACAGGCCTTCGGAAGTAACATATGTTCCGCAAAATACGAGACACCCATTAATTGCGGATAGGTTCAAAACAAAAGCGATGACACATAACATGGTGTTACGACATAGAAGAAGTCTATATTGCATAAAAGCAAGTCAAACATAGCTAACAGATGTTTAGTTACAATAAATGTACATTTAGAATTGGATGTGCGAAAGTATTAACAAATCCAGAATAATGGCTGTCTGTACTGGTCAAATTAAAATTTATTATTAAATGTTATCTCATAGATTAAGGTTTTATATATATATATATATATATATATATATATATATATGTCAAACAGCCCTGATGTGTAACCGTACGCCAATAAACTAAACAGACCATGCATACAAAAGCTTCACTTCAATTAAGCTAACCGATTATAACATCACTATTTTCTGGCAACTGATAGTTCTTAATTAGCCCACGAAAAGGTGAGGTTACGTATTTAATATATACGAATAAACACATTTTATGAATAGAATATGTTACGTAGATATTTTTAGTTATGCATGTTATGCTCTAAGTGTTGCGAATGCAATTTTCATATGATGTGTGTATATAAGATCTACCTGAATTGGAAAATATACATAATTATCTCGAATTAATTGATCGTACGTCAAAGAATATGAATGTGCATTGAACTCTTTCAATCCTGTTCTGCCGACTTTTCGATTACTATTTTATGGAGCCTGCAATAAAGCTTAATGAACAATGGCATACCTTGACTACGTGATTATATGGGCATCTATGAAGCAATAATTAATGGCTCAGGTGAGAAATAGGATTTCAAAGCCCCACAGTTGCCCTTGAATGTTAATTTAATTTATGAAGTTTATGCGTCCTACGAGTTCCGCAGTCAGCTGTATTTCATTATATGCAAATGCCTAACTGATACAAGATTACCGTTGCTCGCAATAATAAATCGATTGCAACAATTTATAGGCGTGATTGTGGTCACTAAAAACCCATTATCTGAACTAACTTATGTTAAAATAACCTTTCCTTTGACAGCACATGCTCAAATGTAGACTGGGTTGGTTGAAATTTCCGGTAAGTCTATGTCAATAGAAACTGACGTCTCTTATGAAGGCATAGAAACGATATTACAAGCCGATGACTGTCAAGCCAAATACGCAAGCGGTACCCTCATAAAGATGGAGAGAAATTGAATAGGCCTTACGAAAATTCTAAAATTTCATCATCGTTGTTTTTTAGAGCATTTACACCCACCTTAAAATAAATTATCAGAAATCTGCAAAACATAAACTTAGTATCCGCATCATAGAGAACTTTGGTCCGCCAGAAGAGAAATCTGCTGCAGTACCGACGTATGTCTCAGGATCCATGGGGACAGAATTGATCATATGTTAGCTTCGGAGAGCTCATAAAAACATTTCAATCAAAGTTTTAATGGATACAGATGGGATAATTAAAATTCGCAGAAATTGTTTACAATTTTACCATATATGAAATTGTGAGCTTTAGATAGGCGAGAAGGTAACAACATGTGATTTCAGTGCAAAAAATGAAGTCAACTTCTGTATGTGATCTTGGCGAACATACTGCATTAAACGTGTGTGGTTAATTAAATATTATCAGTGAATTTACCATATGGTTCCATTTTTGAACATTGAAGTAAACCAAAACAGAGTAAATTATAAAGTGATAAGCGGAATGCTGGCTTTCCAATTTGTGCTTCATAAGTTATTACTTCCGGTTATGGTGCCCATTTATAGTTAAAGATTATCACGCAATGCTGCAGCAACCAATGTTGTTAACAACACCTGACCCCTTAAGTGCATAAATTTTGCAGTATAAACTAAGCATTGCATCGCGTGGAAACGGCAATAGACCAGTTTCGTCTTTATAGGGTACTCATCACGTACTGGCCAGAATTTGCCGCGGACAAGTCTCAAACCTGGTCATGTCTGCTTCGGAATCTGGTGCTCTAACCACTGAGCCACCCTGCCGCACACTACACACAATTTTCAATTATATACTAACTAATGTAACTCGGTTAGTATTTTTCTTTTAGATGGAGCTCATATGGCATCCATTTAGACACAAAGTTCCAAAAAGCCGTCCCCGATCTCGCATTATTGAACAGACATCACAGTAAATTAGCAAGTGGTATTGAAATGAACATTTATATAATTAAACAAAAGTTGGTTGCGCGGGCGGTGATAACATTACTATAATCAAGGTTGCGAAAGATTCTGGCCAGTACGTGATGAGTTTCCGATAAGAACGAAATTGGTCTCCGTGATGAATTTCCTTTGCTAAAATATGCAATTCTTAGTCTATGCTCGCAAATGCATTTACTTAATAGGTCAGGTATTTCTAACAAGATCTCAACCTTGATTAAAATTAACTTGTGTTTGTATTTAAAAAATCGACAAAATGGTGATTTTATAGTTAAACACAGTCGGTACAAATTATGCAAAAGATAATTTAATGTCTAATGACCATTTAGAACAAATGATCGTGATCATTTTTTAATGAAGAACTAGATAAGATGGCAATCTATTTTAAATTTTCATTTAAGAAATAAATATTTACTTAATAAAAAAGTGGAAAGCGAAATCGGCTTCAGCAAATACATTCAGAGGAACTAAACAATAAATATTATCGCAGGTAGCGAATTTGCACCTACGAGCAATTAAAGAAAACCCTCTGTTAATTTCGATCTCGTTTATTTCCTTATGCATACATATTTAAGTGATCACCTTACGTGGGTCTTGGAAACAAAATTCACGTCAAAATTATATTACTAAAGACAATTTCATGATCGAATAGAAAATATGAAGCTCATATACAAATTACGCATTAGATGTGCACGATTGCTTCTGTTGAGAACTGGAACGAAGCTCGTCATTAAAATCAATGAATGACGTTTTTCCAAATGTTCAAACTATAAAACGCTGTGAGTATTGTTGAATTCAAATCTGCGAGCTTATGTTAAATTTCACATTTACTCATCCGCGCAAAGAAAGCGACGCCCTGGGAGAAATATTGTCGCATATATTTTCTATTATAAATTAATGAAAGAATTCTAACTGAAAAATTTCCAACATATAAAGAAATCATATAATTAAACGAACATTGGTTGCGCGAGTGGTGATAAGAATTATTATAATCAAGGTTGCGGTCTTGATAAAAACACCTGACCCATTAATTACTTACATATGTCGGTATAAACTAAGAATTGTATAGTGTAGAAAAGGCAATTCATCCAGTAGAGCGGTTTCGTCCTTATCTGGGACTCATCGTGTATTGGCCAGAATTTGCCGCGGACAGGATTCGAACCTGGGCACGTCTGCTTCGGAATCTGGTGCTCTAACCACTGAGCTATCCGGCCGCGCACTACACTCTACACAATTTTCAGTTATATACTAAATAATGTAACGAGGCTGATACCGAAGTAAACATTCCAAACGTGGTAATAAACAGGCCAAATGCATATTGTCATTCAATTAAGGAAATTTACACTCACCTTTCGGAAGTCCGTTACCAGACAACGACAAAGCAGACATTTTTTCAGCAGCGCAGTGCACGATTCGCAGGCCACCAAATGCCCGCACGGCTGCAGAAGGCAACTACGAAGTGCATCTGAACAGACGAGGCACTCCCGTATTTCATCTTCATCCCCATCATTGTCGGAAATTTGGCCAGGCTCCACCTCTCTCGTTCGGGCACCGTTTTCGTCGTCATCCGAATCATTTGTCAATGCAGTCGCCAAGTCCGTGGCCGTGGCTGTGGTAAACGCTGAAAAACAGAACGCTGACGCGGCCCTACCATTCGGCGCTTGTCTATTTTTTGGCTTTCTGTCCGTATCCTTGTCGCTTCCTCCTCGCTTTGAGCAACTGGTGCAAATCTTTTTGCTGTTAGTTCTCCGATTTCCAGCTTTTTCTGACGTCGAATGTTTCAGCCGTACGCCAAAATGACATTCATTAGAACTAGCTTCAATAATGCGCTGTTTTGGTAGTCTTGAATTTCCAGTATTTAGCACTCGAGAAGCTGCTGTTACTAAACACTGTAGTTGTAGCTGGCGCTTTTTTGCTCTAAAGTTAACTTGTGTATTGCCAGATTTCACTTTTTTGAATTTTGAATGGGATAGATCTGTAAAGTGATTTCGGGCGTCAAGCTCTTCAGCGAGGACAGCCTCAAAACCTGGTGAATAGCAATTGCCTGAAATTGCCATATTTGCGGGCACGTCTTCAAGGTTAGCCGTTTCATAATTTGTCCCGTCCAATGTCGTATTTTTTTCATCATTAGCTTTAGAAATAATACCAGAACTGAAATCCGAAATTAAAGACGTCGTTTGCAAGGCCTGAATATTGATACTTTCGGAAGAAATGATATTACCAACAAGGCTATTTTCATTAATTAACGCAGTTAAATTGTTAATGCTAATAACTCGGTTGATACTAGAATCGGAAGGTATGTTTTTAACTAATGGTTCAGAAGCTATAGCTGCCCCATCATTGGATTTTATTGCGTCAATCTCCACCCGTTCTTGGACTCTTGTACCTATACATTGCGCAGGGGCATTTAATTCCTCGTCGTTACTTTTAATATTGGTGTCTCCCTTTTCTTCAAGAGGTAATCCACCTCCTAGACATATTCCTTCTATTTCCAATTCATCAAATTGATATTTATCCTTGCAGTCTATTTCTGATCCACTAGTGTCTCGCCTTTCAATTTCTGCATTCTGATCGCAGATTGTATGTGGTAGGTTGAAATTGAGGTGTTTATTTACATTCAGTAAATCGGATAGTTGTCGCACACTTCCACGTGGCAAATCTCCTTCAAATTCGTGGATGTTTGGCTCGCGATGGACTAATAAACCAAACGATGTACTAGTAACAGTAGCCTCTGGACGTTTAGTATTAGAGATAACCACATTTGGTTTTAGTTTGTCTGGTTTTGGTGACTCTGAACAGCGCGGTGTGGTCAAGTCTACAAGTGGTGGCGTACTGGTAGACGGGTGTTGTATTTCTTGGTCGTGTGTCCTATACAGAGCTGCCAAACTACTATTTGTACTACTGAGGCTAGCTTTTTTAATTTCAGCATTATTTTGAAGGTTAATCTTACTATTGTTATTACTACTGACTTTACAAGTATTGGAGCATTTAGAAGCTTTGTCAGATGAAACTGAACTGGTAATCGAAATCGCATTATTTTCTTTACTGGAGCTGTATTCCAACGTTTCTGTAGTGTGCTTTCCTTCTCGAGACTTGTTTAACGACTGATCTTGTCTTCTACTGTTGATAGTTGAAGTTATCTCTAAAAACGCCTCACGGTAACACTGCTGAAGTGCCAGACGAAGTATTGCATCCGGACAAGTGCTGAATAAATCTTCATTCACGTCTAACCAGCAAAAAAAACAAGACAACAATGTTATATAGGATTAAATTTTGCTTTTGACTTCAGTCGTTAATTTGCGTTATTTGAATACTTCTACATTAATAAGTAGAAGTTATCACAGATTGACATTGGCAAAAATAGCAATCTGATTAAATATCATTATACTCTATTGTTGAGAGAAACCGATTTCTTATATTCTTTAAATCAAGTTTGCGAGCTTAAAGTAAACACCAATCCGATTGTATTTAACCAGTCGTCGGACAACATAGCAAAACTACTGCCAGTCGCACGAACTGACGCGTTTCGACCTTTCATGATCATCATCAGAGTACGACAGCAAACTGACTATCGAGATCAATATATATTCAATGCGGTTTGATCTTCGATAGTCAGTTTGCCGTCGTACTCTGATGATGAACATGGTAGGTCGAAACGCGTCAGTGCGTTGCGGCTGGCGGTAGTTTTGCTATGTTGTCCGACGACTGGCTAAATACAATGGGATTGGTGCTTACTTCAAGCTCGCAAACTTGATTTAAAGAATATAAAACATCAATTTCTGTCAACAATCGAGTATAATGATATTTGATCAGATTGCTATTTGTGCCAATGTCAATATTTGATAACTTCTACTTATTAATGTATAATTTTCATACTTTTATTATTTTATATATCGCGTTATACACAAAGAGACTGGTGTTTATCTCATGCTCGTTATCCTGATATGAAGATTGGTCATTATCAGCTGCGCAATTAATGATTGTGTAATCGTGTTACGCATTCAGCAATGCCGCGTTTTGCGTACGTGTGTTTTAGTTTTTCACCAACAGTTTCGCAAAGATCCGATTGATCCCAATTTCCCTGTCCGTGTCTGTTTTGTCTTCGACCGGGCTGGGCGCGTATTCTTCCCTTTCTTCCGAAGGCTTCAACATCCTTCATACTAGCCATTGGAAATGGTGTTCAATCGAAAGCTACAACTCGCGTAGGCAAAACGCGGCATTGCAAAATACGGTAATGTAGATCGAAATATTATGAAAAAAGAAAATTACTGGAACAATGAAAGCTGCGTTAGTCAAAACGCAGATTAGGTAATTTCAATTAATTCAGTATCGCAACAACGCCATTCCTTGAAGAAATATAAATCAAATATTTGACTCAAAACAATGATTACATTAGCTTCATAGCAACAATGATATTTGTCGTAGAAAATGAGAATAAAGTCATGTGATGCTCTGATGTGGATACTCTCGAATTTTTGGCTTCTATAAACAAGGTTTGAATATAAACATATAGATAAAATCGCGGAGTTTCCTCGTTTTACTAGCAGTAAAACTATTTTGTACGGCGGAATTTCAACACATCCCGTGTGCTCTCGTTTTTATTGCTATATTTCTAACAGTCCACAAATGATGAAATGCATAAAACGACCTGATGAAAATTTGAAATGAAAATTGGTAAATAAATCTATCTATATAGAGATACATGGTTAAACATGCTCATCTATTTGCTTAACCCATACCTTCACACTCACATAGACATATGTGTACCTAAGATATTCCCTCCGTTCTTACATGATATTCATGACATAATATATATTATAAGGCATAGATTTCTTTATGAAACGTGGAAATTTCGTTCGAGAAAATAAATATGGACGAGGTTATTAGGAAAAAGTTATTTTCATGATTAAATATCACACAACGTGAGATTAATACATCTTAAAAATATATATGCAATAAATTTAATTCGAAGTTTAAAGCAGACAAGTATATTTCTAAAACAGGTTGATACATTTTGTGGCAGAGAAGTAGTATATATGCCATTGCATATTAGGTATTGCGTACCTAGTAACAAATTTGATCAAATATGACCAGAAGGATAAAACAAAGACAGCATGAACGGAACGTATAATCTCGTGCAAATTTATTTCGAGCTTACTAGCAGGAGCCGGTATTACGACTTTTCCCACTATATATATTGGTGAGGAATGTTGGAACATAATACGGTACAATCTCCTATACAAATGTGTAGACCAGCGGTAGTGAAGCTAACTTCATACAAAATCTATGACAATGCGACCTTAAAGTCAACTAACTTAATAGTACATATATATATATATATATATATATATATATATATATATATATATATACAAGCCTGTAAAGGTTCCAACACACCGTGGCTATTGTGTAGATTTTAAAATTGAAGTTGTGTAAACTGTTTTAGTGGCTATTTGATGATTAAATTGAACCTTGCAGCGTTACTAAACCTGATTGAGCCTTTGTTCATCGTGAGAAATAGAACCTTGTTTATTTAACACTTACGAGCGTTTGCAGTTGGTCAACGCATTAAACGGCTCGTTGCAGATAAAAGACAGCGAAAATGCACTAGATACGGAGACAAACGACTCACAGTTAGATTAGGATTGCAGAAACTACCGAAAAGCCAATATTATAGAGACTAGGTTAAATAAGATGCAAAAGTTAATTCCGAAGTGTAAGACACGAGAGGCCCTTGCATGTGAAGAGACACCTTTGAGCATAATTTTAAGTATATTTAACCGACTGCTCTAAAATACCCGTTGATTACTATTTATAAGAAAATACCTTAAAAATTATTCCACTATGTAACTCATTTTAATATGAAACGTTATTTTACCTTAATATTATGCGAATATTTAAAAGAGCATTTAAACATTTTTTCTCTCGTACGTTAGTCAGATGGAATGTCATGCCTAGTAGTGCTAATGCTAAAGATGGTTGTTTTCTTATTGTTTTAGAGGTAATGGTATGCGCCATTTCTATATTTAAGCTGCTAAGTAATTTTTATGCATGAAGATCGCTTTATGGTTATCTGCGCTCATTATTTCCATACCAATAGTAACAAAATTACAAGACGAACAATTGTATAGTTCCTGCAGAAATTGAGAAAATAAAAGGAGCACACTTTAGTCTATATTTATGTATGCACACGTTTACATCTACAGACCTACCAAAGCTCTATCACTTGTCAATTTCGTGGTGTCCTGAGTTTAACATTGACAAAGGGGCTCAAAAAGATGTCCCGAAATAACCGCGTTTCGCACAACAAGGATCGTGTAATTAGTAAATAACCTGTCATGCAAAGCATATTTTCAAGCCTATGTATTATTCTTCATAAAACTGTTGTTTTAGAGCACTAATATTACAAGGCACTGATGCGTTAGCCTTGGATCAGATAGTTAAGACAACGCCAGCATGAAAAATGTCATCTCATGTACCCATATTTTTCGTGCTTAATGGTGACTGATAAGGGGAAGCCGGCAATATTCTCCATATCAACAAATTATTTGATCAAGTAATATTGGACAGTTTGGTAGTGCCATCCAAAATACGTATATGTATTAAAATTATGGTAGAGTTAACTTCATATATATAGTCTGTAATAAAGCATAAGTAAAAGCATTTCACTATATATAATGTGTATCAAACCTATAAAGTCTAACAAAACCACAGTTTCGTGCTAGGCTTAGATTCACCAAAAAATGGAAAACACTAACATTCTGGCCTCAAACGTCATCAGTTATGTGATATCAATTGTAATCATTACAGAATTCAATGAAACGTATAATATTTATATGCTTTAGGTCACTGAGTATTAACGTATATGCATGCATGTTTTGGACATGTCCTACAAACTACAGCGTACACAAAATATGCGATCGTACTTACGATCACACAATTTACTGGCGACTAATAAGTAACGGTGGAAACCAGTACTAAAACTCACCAAGGTTAGATATAGCTGGAAATTTTGATAATGCAATTCTTACTATGTGTGCATATTCCTATTGTGTGCTATATTTAGCCATCAAAATTCGACAATACTTACTACCTGGTATTGTTGCTTGAATTATTTTTTATATAATTTAAGCACAGTATAAATTAATACAATGTCATACACGCCTGACAATATTTCTATTTTGTACAGATGCCACTCTGCCAACATAAAAATTAATCCATGTGTATTCTTTTCATTTTGTAACTTTTAACTATTATTACTTCCTTCAGTATTAATCAATAACAAATTGAATATACAAATAGGACATATCATGCTTTTTGGATTTTAATTACACACAAATCTCGATTTGGAAATAGCTATCCATAAAGCAGATGAATGAAGGCGGAATGAGGCAGCTGAGAATGCAAGGTGTACAAAAGTCTCCTAGTTGTAAAAGACGCATATTGAAGCTTAATTAAAATATTTCGGTTTAGTCCATGGTAATCAGTTTAATTTTGTGCTCTGTTTAAGCCATAATGAGGCCGATTCTCGTCAGATCGGGACACAGTCGCCAGTGCTGCTATAAACCCCGGCTTATATAAAATATGATTAATAATCATTTCCAGGCTGAAAGCATACGATTAATAATACTTACCACCTACCGAAAAGTTAATCTATATATATATATATATATATATATATATATATATATATATATAGTTGAAGTATTTTGGCAGGATTTTGTTCTTACATATGCTGTCAGTATAAACAAACGGCTAAATCAAAATTTGCCGTGGATGTGAATTCGAATCATGGTACGTTTGATTTGGAATCTGGAAAGTCCGTCCATTATACCACCCGTACCGTGTACTACACGTAAGTGTGACCTTTAATTAGCTTCGCTGTAGGTGAATCTATTAGAAACACTTACGACTTGAAGTTCTATTAATGTATTTGTTGTCCGCATAAGCTAAACACGAAGGCAATTTATCCAGTAGACCGACTAATTTATTATTAGGAAAATATTAATTGCAATCCAAAATTTTCCGCGAACAGGTCATCACACGAGAAAATTTGGCTTCGGATGTCTGGGGAGACTATAGGCGTACGACTAACCTATTTATTTGGTTGTCTTTTCCATGTGGAATCATTTTAGAATATCTTAAGACCTCAAGTTCGACATAGTCACCCGCCTGATCTGCCACAAACAACGAACACCGTGGCACTTTAGATATATATATATATATATATATATATATATATATATATTCTTTGAATGCGAGCTTTAATATATATATATTATAATATATATATATATATAATATATATATATATATTAAAATATATATTATATTATATATATATATATATATATATATTATATTGTGGCTTGATATTTGTGGTATGAAATTAATATAGTATATATATATATATATATATATATATATATATATATATTCTATAATATGTCCATTGTCTTCGAATATTACACAGTATATTTCTAATTAGGAATAAAAAACATATTAATAACAAAGTGGATAATGACCAAATATTTCGAGAATACTAAACTTCGCTCTACAATCTTTCATTTATATACATCCTGGGTTTTCATTTGATTATGTGGGTGGCAACAAATCTGACTCGGTTTTACTTCTATATATATATATATATATATATATATATATATATATATATATATATATATATATATATATATAATGAATTACAGAATATTGAAATTATTTAATTATTTAATATGTATGTATAAATTAAACACTTCATTAGAAAGAAAACGCGATTCAAATACTAGACCTATGTTACCCTGTTTAAGCACCCACCAGTAGTATCCAGAATTATAACGGCACTAAGTCATCAATTTTATCGCGTACACTGCCAATATCGTGCATTGCATGCAATTTTTTCTGTTACTTGATAACTTATGCATTTTAATAGTTGTTTCAGGATAGCTAAATTTAATTCGCAATTTTGTGCAATAGTATGTTTATACCAACAAATATATACAATCAAATACAGTTTTCATGTTATAATTCAATACTACTTCCATAGATGTCACGTCAACTGATTTATAAAACTAGATCAGAGATGAGCAACTTGAACTTGAGCACAAAATCGAAATATTTAAAGGTCAGATTGCATTAATGAACGAGCAAAAATCACAATTTGACATATATTCAATAATTATATGAAATGTATGACTTTTTGGCTAAGGAAATGAGTAGTTTGACTCTGAAATCAATGTTTCTGAGTTTAAATCCCAGTCACTTCAGTTTTCAAAATATTAATGTATGCTCAATAAATCGAAATACGGTCTAGTGGACGAATTTATTTCGCACTTTTGCTATATTTAATTCAGATCAATTACAAACATATAATCAAACCCATCCAGTAGACCGGTTTCGTTTTAATTAGGAACTCTTCACGTACTGTCCAGAATTTGCCGGGACAGGGTTCGAATCTGGGTACGTCTGCATTGAAATCAGTTGCTCTAACCACTGAGCCACTCTGTTACACACTACAAGCACTTTTCAGTTGTATTCTAACTAATGTTTCTTGGTTAGCCTTTCCTTTATGTGGAGCCTGTATAGCATCAATTTAGACCTGAGGTTCCAACTAACAATCCTTAAACTGTCATTATAGAACAGATGACTTGTTACATGGAAAGGTGGTATTGAATTGAACGTTTATATAATTCGACGATCTTTGGTTGTGCTGGCAGTAGTAAAATTATTTTAAGCAAGTTTACGAAATTGATATAAGTACCTGACCCAACGTGTAATACATATGATAGTAAAAACTAAGTAGTAAATAGTGCGAAAAAGGCAATTTATCCATTAGACCGGTTTAGTCCGTATAGGGAACTCTTCACGTACTATCCAGAATATGCCGCGGACATGGCTCGAAACTAAGCACGTCTACTGATATATATATATATACCATATATATATATATATATATATATATAAAACTAAATAATAAAACATATATATATATATATATATATATAATTAGCACTGTTTAATGATAGGATTTTGATCATACATGTTTAATCTGAATACAGAAAATATGGCGTAAAGTAGCAAGGGAAATTCATCAATTAGAATGGTGTGTACCATATTGGGAAATTTCCAAGTACCTGCCAGAATCCGCCACGACCGGGACACGAACGTCTCCAGTTGAATAAATGCCTTTACTACTTTGTTCCATGAATATATTATTTTGAAAGAAAATAGTCAAAATTCTTCAATTATAATTCAGTTCAGTATAAAATCTCCAGAGGGTATCGTGCTTGTTAAATTATATAAATTAAAAATAATTTTAAAAATGTTAGTAGATGGGTTCGATTTCTGCCTCATATCGCTCTCCTAAACCGCAGCCAGAATTAGTGTGACCCGTCCTCGATACATAAATGATACAGCTCAGAGTCCTAAAACTCATCCTCTACCCCACTATTTTGCAATTTTAAATTTTTACTAACTAATGCCTTATTGTCAGATTTTACTACTGGTTGATTGACATTGGTAGCGCTTTTACATTCAGCTTGTGTTTAGCTAGCTACGAGAACATTTCACTTTTTCAGACAATATTAAATTTATTTATAATGGCCAGATTTGGTTATATTTACTGGTCCATGAAATGAACATTATGAGTGATATGAGATTCAATCCATTATAAATCGACAGAATGCAGGAAGCAAGAAGTGCCCTGGATGAAGACCAAAGCCACGAGCATTTGGTTGTGGCTGGTTAGTTGAACGTTTAAGTTGAATTTTATACTCCCGTGTTGTCAATGAAATGAAAGCCTGCAAAATATGCACAGGTTGATATGTTAGAAATACTTTAGCGCTGGCAACTGTTTGTACATTTTTAAACGATCGTTCCGTGTCCGGTCCTCGACCGCAAATATTTTTGCTACACCAGTTTTGTTCCAAATAAGAAATAAATGGTCTTGCAGATTAATTTAATCCCCTATTTTGTGCAATATTTGGTTTTACTGGAAATATATATAGATATAGGTATGTGTATGTGTGTGTGTGTGTGTTTATTAATACGCTTATTAATTAAAGTGCAATTAAGCTGTTTTATGTGGAAGATATTGTAAATTTCAAAGCCACTAATTAATAACCTTATATGGTTACAAAATAATTGCTTGAATTTAGCGATCACCAATTATGCGAGTAGTGATAAGATTTGTTTAGCCATATTTGCGAACAATACAATTAACTTGGCAGAGGTAACAAGAATCTTGAAGAATTGACGCAGAAGCATAAATCAGTGCAACTTAATCCACTTTGTGCATGTGGACATAATTCCAATTAAAATCTAAGCATCACTTCAACTGGATTAATAATAAATCATCACGTTTAAATTTAAACTTGTTTAATGACTGAAATTTCAAACTAAATCAATTTGTGGGAATGTATTAAAAACGTTTACACATATATTACCAGAATCAAATTCGCTCAAAGCGTTTACTCAAATTTGTTCGGATATAACGACGTATTTAAAAGGTGTTGTACGCGATCAAAATATAAGGTTTAAATAAATTATCTATTAAATTATTAAATTTGAAATATGAAAACATAGAATCATGGCTCCCGAAATAAAATGAAGAATGTAGGAGGTCTAAATAGATCAATTCTATGTCACAGAAGTAATTAATTCACTTGGAATGCGAGCCTTAATTAAATGTATAATACTCTTAAAATTTGGAAAAAAATTGCATCGGATATCATATTGTTTCTTCCTTATATTCTCCTCAATTATCTAAAAATGCAAACACACAGACGTATATACATTCATTTTTGGATAATTCAAACGATTATAAAAAAGAAACGGTTATTGTACCTGTTAAAATTTACTTTTACTTTCGCAAATGGAAATAGTACCATGTGTATTGATTGATTTTTGTTTATTTTAAAAATTCGCAAGCTGCACTTTAAATCATTTTGATGATAATGTTGCATGACCCTTAAGACTTGATTATCTTGACACTGATAATATTTAAGAATAATTTAAGTCCCCTCATTAAGCTATTTTAATAATTTATTAATTAGTAGAAAAAAATTATCGTGATTTATAACGACTAAGAATATAAAGTCTGGTAAGCTACGTTATGTAAAGACTTAACTCGTCTACGAAGCAAAACATAAACTGTTTACAAACATGGGTGGATTATTATTTCAAAAATAATTTTCATTCTAACATCAAATACGAATAATAATAAAACATACATATTAGATAGTTTTTAGATTAAATAAATTGAACTTAGTTTTTTCCAATGGATGACATTTATTGCAAGTAATACGAAAAACCATACTACCGAAAATATTAAATTCATGACTAAAACGAGTGCAGTTCGTTTAGAAACAGCATGGTGCGAGAGGGTCCGGTCACGTAAATGAAAATCAAATGACTGAAATTCGATGTATCATGATTTCAGCTTTACTTCTGGTTCTGATTACTACTATTTTTTCCATTAAACACGATCTCGGTGGCTAGTAGAAGGAGTGTCTTTCAAAATGATATTATTTGAATTATGATTTATATGAAAATCGGCTGTCTATACGACCAATATACCCTCCTACCGCCTAGTAAATTTCAATTCTACACAACTATATATCGCGCACTTGTTTCTAGATTCACCGTGTGTTCATTTAACTAAATTAGACCCAAATTCATTTTCTACAGAAAGTACTGGTGTGCTTAATTATAATCAACCTACTTTTGCTATAAATTAGAATTTTTTATACAAACTATTCTGCTATTGCTGTCTGACGTCATTTAATTTTCAAAATTGCAGAAACAAAACAAAGACAAATTAACTACGCGGAATATAGATAAAGATAGCCAGTCTAAAGTCCAGCTACTTGAAATCTGCCAAAGCACTCACATTTCAGGGTATAATCTGCGCAGTAAATGGAAAATTTGACAAAGTTAGATTTCTAAATTATATTTTATTCTATATTTTATGTACCAAGACTGATGGGATTAACTCTAACAAACGGTTACAGAAAGCAGAATGGCCAATTAGCGCAATTTAAAAAACCGAAAGCAATAAACAATCAGTTAATGATAGACGCTAGAATTACTTTTTATTAAGCAATAAAACATTCTTCTCTTTTTACTCTTCTCTCTCTTTTCTTCTCAATATGTATTCATTAAAACAGTCCAAGATTAATTAAATTCATCCTAGAATTGATTCCCGTGGGAAAACCAAATTAAATAATCTTCATTTGAACAATAGCAGCATAATTTGTTTATTTCATGCTATAGAATTGACACATATATGCAGATTGAAATTGAGCATTTTTCGGCGAAAAATGAAACTTCGTGGACGGCACGGTAGACGTTCTACGCTATTTCGCAACAAACGACACACTATGACTTGAAGAAACGTACATTTGAAGATCAATCACACATATTTTACTATTTTAGTACAAAATAATAATCATAAGCGGTACTTGTTTGTGAACAAAAGTTACAGATTTGAGGAAAAACATCGCTAAATAATGGTGTACACGTTTAATGTGGTTCGAGCTACTAACTTTCTAGAATTTACTAACTAATAAAAATGAACATCCTGAATTACTATTGTCAAGGTTGCCAACTTGATATAAACACCTGAATTATTAAATACAAACATTTGCCAGTATAAACTAATAATTTTATTATGTAGAAGAGGTAATTCATCCAGTAAACCGGTTTCGTCGTTATTGGGAACTCATCGCTTACTGATCAGATTTTGCTGCGTGATAAGTTCCCAAGAAGAACGAAACCGGGCTACTGGATGAATTATTTAAATCAAGTTTGCGAGCTTGAAGTAAACACCGATCCCATTGTATTTAACCAGTCGTCGAACAACATAACAAAACTACTATGTTGTTCGACGACTGATTAAATACAATGGGATTGGTGTTTACTTCAAGCTCGCAAACTTGATTTAAATAATTTTTACCACCACCCGCGCAATCAAATATTGTTAAATTGTATTACTGGATGAATTGTCTTTTCTACACAATACAATTCTTAGTCTATACTGATAATTGTATGTACTTAATAGAAAAGTTGATTATACGAATGTAGCGAATTCTTTAATTTGCATTTAGAATGAAGCTCTAGATTTGGTGAATCCCTAGAAGACGAAATCCTAGTCTATACATGTTGATGTGCCTACAGGTCAGAGTTTGACCTGATTTTAGTTTTGCTTTGTTATGCACGAGTTCATAAACAGGAAACCTACTTAGTCTTATTTAAACTAATTTATTGTAAGTATCGCCGTCCAGAGGCTTAAGGACTCTGTCCACACAAACGTGAAAACATTTTGTATAGGAAGTCGGTTTTTCGTTATGGTTAAAAATAATTATTTTAAACTGGTAGAAATGGTATAATTAAACGAACATTGGTTGCGCGGATGGTGATAACAATTATTATAATCAAGGTTGCGGTCTTGATATAAACACCTGACCCATTAATTACTTACATATGTCAGTATAAACTAAGAATTGTATAGTGTAGAAAAGGCAACTCATCCAGTAGACCGGTTTCGTCCTTATTGGGAACTCATCATGTACTGGCCAAAATTTGCCGCGGACAGGACTAAAGTCTTGTGTTTATATCAAGACCCCAACCTTGATTATAATAATTGGAAAAAAGTACACGGAATATTTACGTTTTGCTATCCAACTATGTATTGATTCTGCGTGTAGGATAGCGGGTAAACGTAGATGAAAGCATCATTAATGCATTTATCGCAGTTGTATATCGCATACAGGAAAGAGAGTCCAAAATATTTATTCGTCGAAATTATAGCAAAAACTGGCAACTTGCGAACGTAAACAGCCTCCGATAGTTCTCGTGGCGAATCTGTGAATAATGACGTATCTAGAATATAGGCCCAAGGCACAAGCAATAAATAATAGACAATTGAATGAAAACTAGCCATATTTCAGTGTAGCCAATAAAATTATTCCTCACTGCATTTGTTTATTTCCGGTAGTTAATGCGTATAAAATTCAATAAAATGCAGCATGATAAAATTTCTTCTAAAAATTTATCTGCTCACATGTTATGAAGCTAAATAGGTCAATATTTAATTAGGCATTAAAAACCTGGCAGAAACAGTTACGTCAAGAATTACGGTGTGTCTGTGTGTGTGTAGGTACATTTATGTAATAAAGAGTTGAAAGAAATTAAATAGCAAATTTATCTAGGGCCTAACTTATGTCAATTCTGTATATGACTATGACTGGATAATTTCGGACACTATGCCATATCCATACTTCAACAGAGTTCTGATGTTTCTGAAATATCAGTGGATTAATCATCATTGGAACTGAATGTCTACTTGTATAGTAATATTTAAAAGTTTAATTCAGCTAGTCAGGAACTATTCCTTCGCCTTTTCTTATGTGAATTTCCCCTATTGCAAAAGGAAACATTACTGATGTGCGGTCATGCAGATGAAAAATAACAAGATCATATTGTTAGCGAACAAACAAATTCATTATTTTGTTTAATTATTATTATTCCCACCTGCGCAATCAATGTTCATTTAAATATATAGCTAATAATTTCAATACCACATCCCAATGTGACGTTATGTCTATTCTAAAATGACAGATTGGAGATGGTTAATTGGAACTTCAGGTCTAAAGGGATGTCATTTAGGCTCTACATAAAAGAAAGTCTAACTAAAAAACATTCGTTAGTATATAACGGAAAATTGTGTCTAATGTGCGGCAGGGTAGCTCAGTGGTTTGAGCACCAGATTCCGAAGCAGACGTGCCCAGCTTCGAGCCCTGTTCGCGATATATTCTGGCCTGTGCGTGATGAGTTCCCAATATGGACGTAACCGGTCTTCTGGATGAATTGTCTATTCTGCACTACACAATACTTAGTTTAAATTGACAAATTTACGTTCATTGTGGGTCAGGTGTTTAAAGCAAGAACGCATCCTTAATTACATTAATTGTTATCACCGCCCGCGCAACCAATGTTCGATAAAACAAATTTATTTTACTGAAATTATATTTTGTGTTGTATTGAAGAGCATTTGTCCATATTGTAGCTGGTAACGACCGTTCTGCAACCCCGTATTTCTCCATTGTCTTATAGCCGACATAGTCTGATTATAGGCTTGATGATGGAACGGGAAATTCCATTCCGAAACGTTGCCAGTCAACGAAGGTTAGATCTTACCTCATTTCCAGTGGTTAGTATGAAGGACGTTGAAGCCCTCGAAAGAAAGGGACGAATCCGCACCCAGCCAAAATGAAGACAAAATCGATGCGTACTTGGAAATGGGGATCAATCGGATCTTTTCGATACTGATAGGTGAAAGCAAAAACCCGCGAACGAAACTCGCACAGAGTCAACATATAAAGCCCGCACGGAACACCAATCAGACCACATTTGTTTAATTCTGTTATTGTGATTATTGTGCTGTGTAGTTGGAACTTGTTGCGCAAATCAATGACCAGTTGATTGATAAACAATATTGGCTTGTATAGCCTCATAATGTAAGTGTGCACAGAGCAATTCTGAATAAGCTGCTATTCAAACAAAAGCTCGGAAACCAACTTTTGGCATGCAAGAAAAAATGTTCACATTTAAAAACGTGACAAAATAGCCTCTATTATTAAAACGTTCATTGGTTGCATGAGCGGTGATGACAAATACTTAAATTAAGGTTTCGATCTTGATATAATAACCAATCATAGAAGAAAAAAACATAATTAGCACTGAAAACAGTCTCTGCGCAAGTCTTTCATTCTATCTACGCAATTATTTGTGATCTAATAGAATAGGATTTAATAAAACCAAAGTACACTTACGATAGTCAAAATTGCAAATAGGAAAACTTCAATAGCAGCTCAAAAGTCTTATAGTAGTGTTGTCTAGAATAAAGCGCAAATCTGTGTATTAGTTCAATCGATAATAGCAATATATAACTGGGCAATCCAAATCAATAGTTACGATGATTTACCAGGCGGTCAGCACCGTCTAGCTGCACCAAAACACAATTATGACCGAATAAATGAGGCTCCTCACGTTAACTCTAAAATATTTCATCAACATAATTCTCTCCGTTACCTATTAAGACGCTTTAGGTTAAAACTTTAAAAAAACTTTTATTTAAACATTTTAACTATCGGCTTGAAGGAGGATAAGAAATTGACAATGATCCAGGTGGACTTAAATTGCTTCTTGGTGTTGATCATTATGAAAGGTGCACAAGTTTCAATAAATAATCGCAACGGAAGCAACGCAGATTTACTCGCTCTTGCGCTTTCTGGCTCTCCAGTAAATCTTGTAAGAAACCATCCACGCAATCAATGCTTGTTTACTCAACTTGCGAGTTAGAACGAAATTACAATTAGGCAAGAAACATTAAAGAGAATAACAACTGAAAAGGAAATCACAGCTCTATACAGAAATCTAAGCAAATTTCACGGCCAATCAAAACTCCCTACATATCCTTAGGGGAAAGGTGTTGCATCGTTTTGAGGAGTCTCATAGAACGCAACGTTATTGATAACAAGGCTGGAACTGAAATGTGCACCAAAGATTTAACAAGAAGCATCGCTCCAAAAGCAGTCAAAGGACAAATATTTAAAGCTGAGATGGTATGCGCATTTAAACCATACATATCGAAGCACAGAAGACGGAAATTCGTTATAAAGACAAAAATAGGTGAGCCAAGATAACTGCAACCTGAAAAAACTCTGTACGACTTGCCACATTTTTCAAATAATCTGAATCTTTTATATTTAAAGATGATGCGCATAGTGCGTCCACGAACGGGATCATAAATAACTGATTAAAATTAAAACAGAGAGATCAACAGAAAGACTATTCAACAAATATTGAAGCAAGATTGCATGTTGTTTAAGGAGAAAAGGAGAAACAAGTTTTACCTTCAATGACTGATTTCGATGTGAGGAAAAATTTGACAAAACGTCACTTAGAGGAACAAAATCCGAAAGACACTAACATACCACAATCGCATAACAGCACGATAGCTTCAGGTTTGCCTACGATGTAGACCATCAGATCAATTATCGCAACACAATCAGAAATATTTTTCAGAAAGCTAAATTGAATAATACGGCAGGTAATAAACACAAACAACATAACGGAAAATTTTGAGCTTGAAAGTGAATTGAAAAGGAAAACATAAAAGTAAAAAAAAGGTTTCACCCGGCGTTGGATCCTTATTTACGAACATTACATTGGAAAAATGAACGAAAATCTTGTGTGATCTGATTTTAAATGGGTTTCAAAATTATCCTATGAACACTATTGATCACAAAGAGGTCATGATATGATGCACAGAAAATTTGTAATTTACATTTGAAGTTGTTTATTTCTGGCAGTTCAATGATGTAGTTATGCGCAACACTCTTGTTATTGGACATCAAACTCACGAAAGACAAAAATTGTGACTTGACACCGGCATTACATAGGAACACTACTTTCATTCTGCTATACATTCACTATAACATTAGTGTGACAAAATCCTACTAAATAAATGTAATAAGAATCCTTGAAAACCAAATAGTAATATGTGATCTGAACAAAATATCGAGGAAGAGATACACAACCAGAGCTACATTTTGCTAACGATAAATTACTCTGAGCAGTTTATAGATGTTAATGCCAGAACAACATCGAATCAATTTACAGATGATGCTAATAAAAATGTTTTCCTAAAAATAACGTTTAGAGGTGAACAGATCATCCTTATAATTGCACGGCGGTTACATTAAATCGCTAAGGAAAATTTTCCTAGTGCAAAAATTAATATCAAATTTAGCAAAAAAAGTTTCATGAGGTTAGATGCCAAGAATCAATATCAAATTTACTCCAAATCTATCATGATATACACATTTTCATGAATGTATGATAGAGAATCTATATTTGACAAACGCAAAATAAATTGATCAACAGAATTGCACTATATTTACTACAGAAAGTTATTTAAAAAGGCCTGGAACCATCAGAAAAATAAGGTATTTTATAGCATATATTTGAAAAGGCGCACACTGTCAATTTAACGACCTTCTAAGTTCTACACCAAGCAAAAATATAACATAAGAAAAAACATTACAAATATAAATAGCCCCTTTTTCTAAATAAGAAGCACCGGGCAAAACATTCAAAATATCCAACAACAATATTTTCGGTAATACAATTAAACAATCATTGATTGCGAGCTTGAAGTAACCAATCATTGAACAATACAGCAAAATTACCGGAAAAATCTTTGTTCCATGCAATGGTATTCGAATCGGGACATGATAACAACACAACAGATGTTAACGTATGCTAAAGTTCACCAATATTGAAAATTAAAACTACAAGAAGTAGCTTTGTCGATGATTTTATATGAAGTTAGCTTCAGCACTGCAGGTATACACATTCGTATAGAAGTTCTACAGACCTATTTTCTCGAATTCCTCACCAAATATATAGTAGGTAAAGGGTGATTATGCATTCCGTTCATATTGTCTTTGGGTTAGCCTTATGGTCATACTTGAACTAATTTGTAGCAATTTTCGCAACACCTAATACACAATTGTTTATATATTAGTTCTTCACCAAAAACAGTATCTAAATGTTATAAATAAATGTACACAATACATATAGCTTGCTTATGATACTTGTCTTGTTTTAAAAAAAATGTCGCATGCACAAACACAGTTTTAAAATTTCAGTAAAGCGCATTATAATATCAGTTTCACGAAAGAGCATGAGAATGTTGATCGTCTGTCTTTTTTAGATGTACTACTGAAGAAAGATGTTAATAGTAAAATAAGCTATAAAAAAGTTTCCGTAAGCCAACCTGATCTGCACAGCATTTCCGTTAAAGGACTTTCGTGACATTACAATATAAATTATCAACAATTCGCGGCTATTTCTGAAAAATTGAGAGACTGGTCAGTTCAGATTCAAAAGGCAACGAATTTAATGAAGCAATAAACTCCCTAATGTCTAATTGCGATTCCAGACAATTGATTGTTACCACCACCCGCGCAATCAATTATTGTTAAATTGATTGAGTTAATCATTAAAGGGGAATTTACAAAATTTAGAAATATTAGCGCAATTTACCTGCACGTCCCATTAAAGAGGGTGCTGTTTCCCTCACTTCAAAAAAGAAATTTGAAACGGCAACAACACGCAAATTTAATGCTGCTTAACTAAGAGTGTTGCTTAAGGAAACACATTTGCCCTTATTATTAATTATTATTATTATTTACCAATATACACATGCAGGTTGTCGATCAAATTACATAGGCGGTGAATTCTTCGAATGAAAGGATATTGCAACTCTAATAGTGAATACAGGTATTCAATTTGCGCAATATATCATTATAACCTTACATGTATGTTATCCAGACGTGGCATTCAAGTGGAATAACAAAAGTAAGTTTGCCTCTATGGATAAGAAAATACAGCCTGATTTGTGAAAGCAAAACGAGCATCCTCGGGAATTGAGCCTGAACTGGACGTGATGCACACAATTGGTTTGTGGTCCCCATATTTCACACTCTCTCGACGTTTAAAATTTCTGTTTTTTGCATATATTAATTCTCATTAGCCAAGAATGAACAAATTTTAATGCATTGCCTTATAAGCCTATTCATATTAATGTATGATTCTCAGGAATAGTGCATTAAAAAATTTAATGATTTTGTTAGCTTGTAATACGGTACAAAATTCTTCACCGTCATAAATTATAATTTGTTCAACATTACACATTAATTAAATGTTAACGAGTTCGCAGAAAACCTAAACATTGAATTATAGACTTTCTTCAGTAAGACAATCTTCCAGACACATCTTAACGTCCGGAAATCACAGTCAATTCCATTAACTTCATGTTGAGGAGATACGGTGATAGGACAGTACTGTGTCTAGGCAATTGCGAAGTATAAATTTCAGGGCATTTTACTCTGCTCGGCAATTAAGGTCTATGAAAGGCATTCTCGGCAAATAATATCTAACTAAAAATTATAGCGAGTTGCGACTCAGGTCTTATAAATTAACTGGTCACCAATAAATATCCTATTCTCAGATACTGTTTGTCTCGGAGAACTAATATACAAGCAATTGTGCTTTAGGTGATGCGCACCTAATAACAAATTAGTTCAAATATGACCAGTAGAATGAATCAAAGTCAGTATGAACGGAAAGTACAATCTCCTGTGCACATTTGTTCCGTGCTTACAGGCGACTCATCAATAGGAGTCCATTACCTAAAATATAATTTGGTCAGAAATTTCGGACAATTGGACGGTAAAAATACGAATTTGTAAAACTGCAGTAGCAGAGCTAACTTCATATAAAGACTTCGATAACGCGATTTCAAAGCCTATATATTATATATATATATATATATATATATATATATATATATATATACAACATACCGAGTCTGTAAAGGGTACCAACGCTATGGCCTTTGTGTCAGTAGCTGATACCAAAATTATGGTTTTCGAATAAGTATATGGTACCAACACTAAGATCCCTACTCATTATCGTCTACCCAACTTATGCCACACATTAGAATGCACTAGTATGGGCTCTAGTTCAAATGACAATTTGAGCCGTTCGCATCTTCTAGATCACTGCCAGTATGTGACGCTAATTAAGTTTTAATATAGATAAAAAGAGAACGAGGAATGCTTACGAGAAGCATCAAGCGATAAATTTAAAAAAAAATAGCTTATTATATAGATGTGTAGGGACACATGTAAACGAAGATTACCTTGCATATAGAGCATCTGCATGAAATGGAAATCAATTTTCGTTTTCTTTTCCATTTACTATTTATCTGTTAATTTTATTTGAAGAATAAAGCCAGGCTTATGTCAAAGGATGCGAATATTTTTTGGATTTTTCTCAGATTATTAGCTTATAGCAGAAAAAATATAGAAAATGCTCTTTGAAACACGCAGAATAAACGGATATGAGAACTCGTCAATATTGGCTTTCTCATTAAATGTTAAACTAAGCGTAAACTATGAATGGGTCTATGCATCAAAATCAGCTACTTTACTGTTCAACTTGATAATATTTGGCTTAATTTTGATACTGCTACTCATTAAAATTAGTACTTCTGACGGTAATTCCATCGTGCTATGTAAACGAGCAAACCGACTATTTAAGATAGATATTTTGGTAGATAAAATAATAATTTAATTGAATTTAATTAGATTGCCTGTCTGTTTAAACATTGCACAACATCACATCTATTTCAGTTTAATCTTCAACTATGTGTGACTGTCTGCGTCTAACTCAACTTCAGTCCAAATGCCCAAATATTTGAAAACTGTTTGCTGTAAGCTCATCATTTATTCACATATAAAGCTAACTTTTCTCTGTTGTTCACTTTTTTTCTCTATTGCTGTTCAACGCACTTATTCGCTCTTACGCATCTGTGATTTCGCAGCCATCGTACTAATCACTGTGGTCTATACATTCCTCAATCCGACCAAACTCTACCTAAAGTCATTCACCGACAAATGCGCATTTGGACTCGCAGAACTTCCGGCTCAGTGCCTTCTGGTCTTATTGTCAATTTCCAACTTAGTTTTGACTTCTACCTCCTTCTCTCTGAGCCTTTCTCTCCCTATGATTTGCCAACTGTGGCTTTTTCGCCACTTTCACTGAACTTTGGCCTCAATCTACACTATTATAAAACGGGCTTGTCAGACTTACGTTCACTTGTTTTTCACCTTCACAGCATTTAAAAAAATCTCTTCTAAAATAAATATTGCTTTTGCGCGTATGATCCAATATTTTTACCTGCAACGAACTATCGTATATTCAGTTAAATCAAGTTTGCGAGCTTAAAGAAAACTCCTGTCTCGTTTTATTTAACCAGACGTCGAACAACATAGCAAAAATACCGCCAGTCACACGCACTGACGCTTTTCGACCTTCCATGATCATCATCAGAGTACGACGGCAAACTGACTAGCGAGGATCAAACCGCATTGCATATATATGGAAAGCAAAATTAGATATGCGGCTCTCACCTCTAGCAGTCTCGCATACATTGAACTTGACTGGAAATGTCGACTGCACAATTTCTATGCAGTCACGAACATTAACTGTTTGTAGCTTTCGCCACATATATATATAGGCAATACAATTAAATAATAATTGATTGCGCGGGTGGTGGTAACAATGCTTTAAATCAAGTTTGCGAGCTTGAAGTAAACACCAGTCCCATTGTATTTAGCCAGTCGTCGAACAACATAACAAAACTACCGCCAGTCACACGCTCTGACGCGTTTCGACATTCAATGATCATCATCAGAGTACGACGGCAAACTGACTTGAGAGGATCAAACCGCAATGAATATATATGGAAATCAAAATTATATATATATAAATATTTTATAATAAATATATATTTTTTTTCAATGCGGTTTTAAAGAATTGTTACCACCACCCGCGCAATCAATGATTGTTTAATTGAGCTGATGTATACATTGGTATGTGGCGAAGTGAAATTATTATCAATTTTGAATAACTGAACTTCTTTAAAATTCCTTAATAAAAGATTATGGCAGAAATCAAGATATGTCAATTAAAATAAAATTCCGAGCTCATTTGTGGTAATAAACTGAGGTATAGTATTCGTTCCTGACACCCACTTATTTAAAATACAATATTGCCGGCAGTATAAAGAGTTTCGTAAATAAATGTTGTCCGTCTGCAGTATAGCTCAAATTTTTAAGAGCATACAAGCGAAAATGTAATTACGCATTTGTTGATAAGCACAAAATTATTAAAGCTAGAGTATACTACCTCGTTTTTAGATTTTAACAATTATTTTATATCTTATTTTTAATAATGCAATCATGGTTTTTAGTAATAAAAGTTGAGGCAACAAAGTAATATGGAAATCTATGCACGGTTAAGAAATCATTGATCTCACGGACGTTGCAATATATTTAGTTCACGTTCGTGTACTTGAAATAAAGATTATTTCCCTTTAAATAAATCAGTGGAGCACCAGGAAAGAATTCTGTCGCGTTTGCTGACGCCTTTTGACTTTCCGTAATCAAAATCAAAGCACAACAGCAAACTGACTAACACGAAGCAAGCCACGATTTGTACCTCTGTTATGTAAGCTCGGAAGTGCGGTTTAGTTGTTGCTATTAAATTTTTCCGTCGTTTGTCGATGGCAACCATGAACGGTTGAAAAAAGTAAATTAAATTGTGCGGAAGCAGGTGGTAGTAAATAGCTAGCAAAGCCAACTTCCATTCTTAAGATATTTAACACATTGTGAAAGCATAGCTTTGGCCGAAGCCTATATGGCTCCGCAAACAGGCCCAGATCTGTTATTTTAACAAAAGTTGCCTAAACTTGCCTCAATCGACGTATATTCAAATCTGAAATGTAATCCTATGAATGACCATAAACTAATCAGGACAATAGTTATTAACTATTTTATGACTGTGATTTCTATCGAGTGTAGAGCGAAAAACATTTTTGATTAGCTAATGTGAATTATTCTATAATTGGATCGAATAATGGATTCTTAATTTTCTTCACACAGCATAAATAGAGAACAGATTAATGTTTTATACAAAAATGAATATGGTAATATGAATATTGCAAAATATGCCAAAACAAATAAATGAAAATAGCACATATAATAGATAAAGTTGATCCCGATTTATTACCTGATGGTAAATTACTAATTTTATATATAATGAATTGACATTTTGTCGCAGGATTTTTATTATATGTATGTTGCCAATATAAACAAAGCATTGAAAATATGGGATTAACTAAAAATATTAGAGTATATGTGTACTAATTACTTGGTTGCGCAGTGGTGAAGTCGCTGTTTTTTGCTCGTTCTACTCCAAGAGCACACGCCAAGCAGGCTGCTATTAGAACGGGCGCAGTTATCCCAGTCTCCAGTGTGGCTTGAATTGTACTCGATAGGCGACGACACAGCTCGCTTGTCTGTGGTTCTGCATATAACTGGGTCTCAAGTTCCAGACCAGTCAAATTTGTTGTAATGCGACCAGGTCGGACATTACTACTCACGCCTCGGTAACTATTGCATTACAGAAAATACGTAAAAGCAGAATGCACGCATTGATAATTGAAACTAATATAATTGGACGAAAAATCATTAATTAGAAAATGTTGATAATTTTTTGGACGTACTTTGTAGTTTAATCAAGGTTGCGGACTTGATATAAACACCTGACCCATTAATTACTTACATATGTCAGTATAAACTAAGAATTGTATAGTGTAGAAAAGGCAATTCATCCAGTAGACCGGTTTCGTCCTTATTGGGAACTCATCAAGTACTGGCCAGAATTTGCCGCGGACAGGTCTCGAACCTGGGCACGTCTGCTTCGGAATCTGGTGCTCTAACCACTGAGCCATCCTGCCGCACACTACACTACACACAATTTTCAGTTATATACTAACTAATGTAACTTGGTTAGTCTATTTTTCCTTTAGATGGAGCTCATATGGCATCCATTTAGACCCAAAGTATTTGTTTAGACGGAAATGCAAGGTAACAAAAAACTGACCATATTCAGTTTCGAGGATAAGTGATAGCAGTGTTCCAGAGTTGCATTGCCAGGATACGGCGTAAAATTTGGCTAGCCATGTTTTCAAAAATATTCTTCGTGAATTCACTTAAAAACGTGGTGGCTACAAGAATGAATGAAAATCCGTGTGTGGCGAAGGAAGTATTAACTGGTGAGAAAACACAATCGACTTTTAGACAATATAAAAAAAAACCCGTGACAATTTTCGCCTGAGCCAGGAGGACAAAATAAATTTAAACGCACTGTCGGAAAAGGTATCATTTTGGAAAAATCAGGTTTCCCATTTGTCAAATACCATGAAAAAGGATTGATATATTAAATTAAATAAAGCAAGATGCATTCAAGCAATCCTTTCGATGAATATACATTCCCTACAATACGAGATTTTCAGTAATAAATTAACCTCGAATTTATAGCAAATTTGTTAACAATTGGGCACGATTAAAGAAAAATAATTTTACACATTTCTCTGCGTGACTCCAAACACTGATTATTTGAACAATGCATTCGCAACGTCCAAATATCCAACATTAATTTTACAAAGTATATTATTAGATTATTATAATCAAGGTTGCGGTCTTGATATAAACACCTGACCCATTAATTACTTACATTTTGTCAGTATAAACTAAGA